>APFE030535080.1:52895-77929 GCA_000404065.3 Pinus taeda | reverse complement strand
ATGGTCGCTCCCGCTCCTGCTTCCGCTCCCGCTCCCCGCTTCCGCTCCCGCTCCCAAGTAACATTGGTACTACATAAATCAATCAATAATGTTACCATTTAATTTTTTATATACCCTTCTATCTTGAGGGTTTGTGGAGTATTTATGCTTGCAAATATATGAAAAATATTATTGAGGTAGTCTCTTCTATCTCTGAATTGTGTGACGGTTCCACTTCTTGATTTACTTCATCTTCACAATCTACATAGAATAATTTCTTCTCACTCCAGTTATTCCCCATATCGTACTTGCTATTACAGTTGAAACATGGTCCATTTGCTCTTCTTTCATCCATTTGTTGAGGAGTCAACCTTGTCAAATTAGGAGAGGGGGTGTGACTTTCTCTATATTTATTAGTGATTATATTTCTAGTGGCCATATTTTTACATTCAACTTTCTTTGCCAGACTGAAAGCATGCTCTATAGGTTTAGGTTCAAAAAGGTGCACCTCATCTTGGATAATTTTCTTGAAAGTTTCCGTAAATAATTCTAACAAATTATCCTCCAAAATGTTCTTTACTTTGAGACTCGACTTTTGGAATTGTTGAATGTGTTCTATAACTAGACATTTTTGTCAAAGATTCACCAATTAACTAAACAATGTATTGTTCTTACTATCTCGATAATGTGTTATCAATTGCTCTATAAAAATGGACCAAGATATAACAAAATATGTCTTTCCTTTCACAAAGCCATTGATAGCATACATGTTGGTTCCATTCTAAAAAAATGGATGCATTATTTACCTTTTGTAAGGTTGCCACTTGGTGTAGATCAAGTATTGCTCCATCTAGAATATGCATGTAATAGGATTGTTACCATCAAACTTCATCCTATCGATCTTCAAAATGTAGTAGTTTCTTGGTGCTAACTTGAAACCTTGATCATGTGAATCTTGGATTGAAAATTCATGATTATTGTTTTGTGACTCAATATTTGTGCTCTCCAATTGTGATAGAATACTCACCATATGTTATGGAGTCTCAACACCATGTTGCTTCTTATGTTTATGATTCATTTGGATCTCCATATCCTTTTTAGGGACATCCTTTAATAGAACGATTTGCAATTATTTTATGGAATTTTGTATTTATTTCTTATTCTCCTTCATCTTCTTTTCCATTTCATCCATCATTTATTTCTTATTTTCATTTATCTTCTTTTCCATTATTTCGTTATTCTTTTCCATTCCATCCATTATTTCTCCTTTCAATTTTTCCGGAAAACAAAACAAATCCACCTTCAACATACAACCATCCATTTCATTAATTTCACTCTAATTGGGAGAACCTAAATTATAGGTCTTCGCTTTCTTCAAAAGTGTTGGATGAGACTTCAGGAGATTTAATTGGTGTAGTAGTTTGTCGATCATTATTTGGACCCACGTGAGAAAATAATAGCCATACTCCTCTTTTTCATGATTTCCAGTCACCTAAAAAATAAATGGATCTTCTAAGCAAAACCTATATTACTTGTAAGTTATGTACTTTTAAAACCTTAATTTGGAGGATATTTGTATGGATTGATATATCTTTGAGATTTCAACCCTTCTAAATCTAAAACTTTGATCTATAATACTCTGATATGCCTTCTCTTCAATTCCATAGATTTGACCAAAATTTGATCTACCATGCGATAAGTTAAGGTAAATTTCTCAAAACTTGTTTCTTTTTTGTCTCTTCCTACGATCAAACTTGTATAGTGTGCCATGTGTCAAATTCTTCAAATATAGTTTTCAAATTCTTACCTTAGTTACTTCTATATGTCTCCTAAGAACCACAAAGATTGCACAGTCTAAAAAGTCCCAAAAAAGAAGCTACAACAAAAATACCAAGTTGACCTATTTTAAATTGATTTCAAGATCCTTCAAAAACCTTAACTTACACAAAGTATATATTTGAAAGTATAACGAACAAAACTTTGAAATATGAACCAGATGTTCCCCAATATCTCACCTCAATATGGTCCATCTTTCACCGTTTGGAACATCACAAAAAAAAAACAAAAATTATAGCAAAAAAGATAGACTAGTCTGTTTGAAACTAATTTCAAGGGCCAGAGCATATCTCTGAAAATATAGCGAACCAAGATCTCAAATTTGATCCAAATATTCCTCGAGATTTCTCCTCAATATTCTCTAAGTTTCACTACCTTAAGCTCACAAAAAATATATATATAGCGAAAATTCCAAGATGCTTGTTTAAAGAAGCAAAATGCTAGGTTTGTATGCTCTAATACCAAATGTTATGATCCTTATGCCTTAAAAATGATAAGAAACCAATAATTACAGCCCTCTTCAAGGAGGAGGCCTCTGTTTACAATGAATACAATGTACAAGATGAACAACGGGTACAATTATAATAAAATGGAACCACAAAAAATTCTAGCCTAGGTAACAATATAACAATAGAAATGTAATCACTCAATATCTAAAGCTTACTAAGGAGTTTTGGGATTGACATGGCACTTATATAGGGCTTAAGAAACCTCTTTATTACATGTTGTAAATTGGAAAAGCTTGCTGCAATCCAAACTTACTAGAATCTTATTTATGACCAAAAATGCAGAAAATGCAAAATTTGAAGGATGGAGAAGTCAATCAAGCATGTCTAAGAGCACTTTTAATGTTGGATCTTGAATGCCTAAACTAAGGCAATAAAATATGTATGTGAAAACAACCCAACAATGATAAAATCTAAGATACACAAAATGTGGAAACATATGGAAGTTTAAGAAATGAGTACAGTTAGAAATGTGACCCCCCCACGTGCTACCCCATGAGATAAGGATTGATCTTAAAACAAATTCAAGAATTTGCCTCTTTCTTGAGCAAATGTGTTGTTAGTTTTTCATAGTTCGACCTCTCGAAAACTTAAGGGGCTTTGTTAATTTCTCTCACCAAATTCTACCAATATGGGGACCGAAGGACATTAAAAGGAATACCACAAGCAAAGATGACCCTTGCCACTCTTGATCAGTTTATTCTCTCCCTTGATTGTTGAGTGTTTTCAACAATCTACTACCTTTAGTTGGAATTGATGGCTTAGATATCACTTCTATTACTATTGCCCTCAATTTTTTGTTTCTTGAACAGCCCTTGGCTCATTGCTAGCACCTAAGCAAGGATTACTAGTGCCACCCATACCGATTATGCTTCTTTATACTTTACTACTTCAATACCCTTTACCTCTTCATGCAAATTGTGAGCCTTGACTCTTGCATAAGAGCTCTTGAAGGTCATGTCAATTTCACATAAATTGCACCTCCATTCCCTTAAACCCCAACACACATTTGCTTGAATTTGGTAACATATTTCCAAGGAGGATAATATTTTCACTACATGGTTGCTTGAGAATTTCTATGAGCGCTACAAATACCATTTTGAGAAGACATGAATGCTCGCCAAAAAAATATGCTACCCACAACAATCCTCTTGCTAGAAATGAACCAAAGCTTGCTCACAATGCTCCAAAACATAAGTAAAATGCTTGTAGTTATTGTGACAAATGAGTGAACAAAGTGCTTTCTTATTAAAAGAAGGAAGTTGTAAGGGTTTCAAGAAAATTCTAATTTCTAACCATTACGTGAATTTTAAAGTAAAAAATGAACCTCAAAATAAAAAATTTACTAACAAAATTAACTTTGTAAGAACCAATAGGATTCAAGATGATGATGTCATCCCAAGGGGTAAATATATTGGAGGGAAATGAAGAAAATTACTTATTTTAGTTGCATTTTTGGCTTATCTCCTTGTAGGCTTACTCAAATGTCAAGTGTAGACACCAGTTGGTGCAGAATTAAATCCCACTTCCAAGGAGTACCCACTATGCATACTTCGGAGTAGACCCACATCAAAACGAATTGAGAAATAAAAGTAAAGGATAAATTAGAGGGTTTATTCTTTTTTCTGTTGTGTGATTGATTTTTTGAAAATTTTATTGTTAAATACCAGTGTAGTTTATTCAGCAATTTCATAATAAAATTTACTGGGTTAAATAATTTTTTCTGGGTATAAAAGTTACTTGTGATATCGTTCAGATGTGATATTCAGGAAATTAACACATAATTCCTTATCACCCCAATGCAAAAAGAGAAATCATTATTGTTCAACAAAATTTGTTTTAGAGGGAAATTTATGTAATTTCATAATAAAATTTACTGGGTTAAATAATTTTTTCTGGGTGTAAAAATTACTTGTGATATCGATCAGATGTGATATTCAGGAAATTAACACATAATTCCTTATCACCCCAATGCAAAAAGAGAAATCATTATTGTTCCACAAATTTGTTTTAGAGGGAAATTTATGTAATTTACTTTTAACAATCTGAAGTAGAGATGTTGTATTTGCAAATAAAGAGATTTGGTAAGAAAAAATTCATTTTTCAGGATTGACTTCTTATTGCTGCAGTCGCACCTTTCAAATTTTATTTATTATATTAGAAACTGAGTCAGAATAGTGAAATCCTTAATCATCCAATCAAACCTTATATAAACAGACTCAAATATTTGCAGTCATTCACTCTTTACAATCCTCATGCATCTTTCAATTATAATCTTTACTATTTGTCATACAAATATTTAGCCATCCAATCCTTGCTATTTGCCATGTTTATTGTCAACACTAACAATTTTTGTAATGATAAATGCAAAAGGACTCATAGCCAAGACCACCTATCGGGATATATAAGTTCAATGAATGGATTTTGCCAACAACATGCCACAAAAAATTGTTACAGGGACCAAATTAATATAGAAAATTAGCAATATAAATGGAAAAACAATCATGTAATTTTGTTAGAATTTATTGCAACTCTCACCTTATTAAAAAAAATTAAGACGTAAAGGCGATGATCCTATTCTCAATCTTGGTTCTACAAAGGGGGCATTCTGTACATGCTACTGCACAAGTCTTACACACTGCATTAAAAAACAACAAAATGACATTAGAAGAAACCACAGTAAACAACAATTATAATCAAAATTATATTGAATCACATATGTGGTCAAAAAGATGCGTCAAATTTAAGTAACAGGCCGCTATGAAGGATAATGATAATCAACTCAGACAGTAAATGGTCATGCCAAATGCAATATTGCTTCTAGAAAGTAGGAAATATTGCATCACTCACAGCAGAAATGACGACAAGGAAGGAGAACAGCTGCTGTTGACGCTTCAAAACAAACTTTACAAACATGTGCACTATTTTCCTCATCCTTGCTCTCATTCGAAACAAATGAATCACATTCTTTTACCTTCTCTAGTTTTTCCTGCATCCGAGCCTGCCATAATTGGAAATTTGCACAGATCCAAATCACACTTAAGAAAACATGAGCCATTATTTGTTTGTTAAATGGATAGATGACTCTAAACCTATAATTGCTTTGCCAAGAAAAGCAAGCCCTTGATGGAAAAATAGAGACCATTCATTGGGAGACCATAGAGTTGACAAGTATGAAATGGTCTATTCCTAAAGTAACCTTAGGGAAACAGCATCCCTAGATGTTAGTAATTACATATAACACAACCATAAAGAAATAAAGAAATAAGAAACAAGTATAATGTAATCATTTGTTTACATTGAGAGCATGATCCAAAGACGAAAATTTTGAAGGTGACATTTGATGAAAAACTTGCTTTCACATGCTAAATCCAAAGAAACAGCATAGATATTTTAAGCTGGATAGAGTTGCAGGCTTAGAAGAATTAGTAATTGCTGAAAACTGCATCATCTCTATAAAATATTCACAGAAATAGTTGATTGGATACTTAAAATAAAATCTAGGCTGCCTCAGTCTTACAACCGTGGGAGGAATTGTATTGCTTGCAACATATGTCTGAAACACTATCCTCAGGAAAAGACAAGCTATTCTTTAAATTTGAGCGCATAATCATTTATAAATATGCTGGTAAACACACTGAGTGCATATCAGTGCAGATATAGAAACTAATGCCATGGCTTCATCGCAAGTTAGGTGAATTAACGCTCCAATATAATCTATTAGGAAGAAAAGTTAAGGAATAAATACCTTAGCTTGGCAGAGCTTGGTCAATGCCTCAACATGAAGGCTTTGAAGATCTTCCAAACTAGAAAGCTCAAGCCCATCAAGATTCTCACTCTGGAGTATAGATAAAATGCATGTCTATAGTTAGCTAGAAGAAAGAAATATGGTATTTGGTCATACAAAAGAAGCATTGCAATAGTGCACTCGAATGGCAGGCTTGAATCTGGAAACAGTACAAGGTAACAACTAGAGAAAAAATATTGTGTCCCCGATAATCAGAAAAAATCACTTATCATGACAACTGTAATAGAAATCAACTCACTGCTAAGGCATTGCATTTCTAATCTGTGCAGTTCCTTACTTAGCTATGCAGACGACATTCAAAGGAAGAAGATACCTTCATCTAGTATTTTTTCTATGGGATGAAACATTATGAGATAAAAACCCTACACATTTTTCACTACCTCCAACAATATGTACAAAACCCAGAATTGTACTTCTAACATGATTACCTTCAACTGATCAATAAGAGCTGCCATCTCTGCACCACGCTTCCTTTCATCTTCAAGACAAGTCCTCAGCTGCTCCGGTGTTTCTCCGCCTTCACATTCTTCTACCTTAATATCATCATCAAGGACTTTACCAATATTTTGTGTTCCATTTTCCTCACCAATTTGAGGTTCTGAATCTACTCTCTCCTTCTTTAATTTTGCAACAAGAACCCACATTCCTGCTAAATCATTCTCCAAATCTACCTCTCTTTTCTTTGCCTCATTGATCTTTTTCTGAAATTCAGCTTCCATTTGTTCTTTCTCTGCTAAAGCAGCCTCTAAAGCAGCTTCCCTCTCTTTCCTTGCATGTAACTCTCTCTTCATATCTTCATGATCAAGATCCCATGAATCTACATCATCATGACCAACAACAGAGATTCTATTCCCAAATTGTGGTTTTCTTATCTTTGTGTCAGAGCTCTTACGCTGACCAGAGCTTCTGGTTGGTTTCCCTGAGCCTCTAGCAAAAGCTGCTTCTTGGGCTGCTGCTAGCTCTTTTGCCAGTTTTGCATTTTGGAAAGAAAGCTTAGTAACTTCTTCTGCCAAATTCTTAAGCTCAACTGCTGCAGCAGAAGCCAACTCCTTTGCATATGACGCTTCTTCTGCAAGTTTCTGACTTTGAATTTGCAGGCCGCCATTTTTGTCATTTACTCGAACATTCTCTTGTTTTAGTTTTTCAATTTCAACTGCCTGTACCATGCACAAATATCAAAAACAAGAGCACATGGGCCATAACATATAAAGGCAGATTCTAGAATAATAATATCTGGAACGTCATCAGCTTGTTTATGTGTAACATAGGCAGATTACTTATAGCAACCAACAATAATTAACAACAAAATGCTTGAACAAAAACTTGAAAAGGCACAAAGAAAGGAATTATTCAATTATAGTAATATGCATAGATGACAAAAGTAGAGAACACTATTAAAAATCTGCATGAGGCACAATCATCAACAGACCTCACAAGGTCTCTCCAAGATGAAACAGTGAAGTAAAACCAGTGTTGCGAACATCTCAATAACATCCCGATTTTATCATAAAATCATGATTTTTTGGCCTAGCCGATGTTTGCCGATTTTTAAGGATATTTTTATGGTATCTTAATTTTGCCGATGTTTGCTGATTTTTTACCGATATTTTCCCGATTTTTACGATTTTTTGGTTTTTCGAACCATTGCTGAATTTGTCCCAATGCCGATGTTCGCAACATTGAGTAAAACAGATAACATTATTTGGCATGCAGTGATATAGTACCTGTCAAAAGACTTGTCAAAGGATATTATCTCAAAAAGAATATCATATTATTGAGCAATCTCTTAATTCTCAGTGGTAATGTAATAGTATCTCTCAAGAGATGAGCATAGAGGTAACCCACTGTTGGAATCACAATTTCACAATTGTCGTTACACCAAAACCCACAAGTTAGTTAACGGACACATCGCCAGAGTTAACAGATTCACGAGAGGTGGTTAAGCCATGTCGCAAAACACACGGAGAGTGTTGGATTATCCAATGCCCAACACCTACTTCTAATTCTCAGCCAATGCAACCCATAACAATATAAAACTACTGATTACGATGAAATGAATATTTGACCAAAAATATAAATCTAATTGATGATCAAAATATCTCATCCATCACAATTCTTACACCATCTATTGTTTAAATTCTGATGCAGCTATGTTATGTACAGTAAAGCATCATAAATATAACATTAACGTCAGCATAACAATAGGAGGGCTGGCAAATGTTGGAGGCGTTGTTTACAACCCTAAAGGACAACAAGAATTAACTTATAACTATGGATTGGAAGAGGCATCCAACAATCAGGCTGAAGCCCTAGCCCTGTTCCAATGATTTAAATTGTTGTGTGCAAGAAAGGCCAAAAGACATGAGGTAGTTTGAGATCACATGGCAATAATTTGCAAAATTAGAAAGCCTCAATAATAAGATCTTCCACTTGTCCAGGTCACCACACCATATTCCTAGCATAATGGAACCATTTCAATCAAATATATTTTTACCATGTTCTTCATCATCAAGGCTTTGAACTAAACTACATAGTAAATACTATAAATAGATTTGTTCTTTTCAATCAAGGTAAAATGACCCAAGATTGGGGCTAGTGGGTGTAGATTTTTGCATCATCTCTCATGCCAATTGCCCTTATCAACTATAGTTTGAATTCCCGCATGAAATCAATGTACAAGCGGCATTTGAATCACAACACCATGAAAGGCATTTAACTAATTCCATCCACCCCATACCCATGTCATCTCTTGACATGCTCAAGGCTTTATGTTGAATTTCCATGACCCTCATGCAAGGGTAGAATCTTAAAATCTCTTACACTACCAAACCAAGAATCTCAACAAAGCTACTTAGCACAGTGGAACAATATAATGCAGTAAACCAATCACATGCACAATAAGAACAACAACAACAATATATGTAACCCAACTTCGTTATATTATTAACATATAATACAATAGCCTACAGCTCCCATACAAGGGATAATGGCCCTCAAATATCCACAAGTATAAGAATACAACATACAATGACAATCTCATTGTTGTAGTGCACAACACAGCCTCTATGTTGTATCTCATCCAATCGGTCCTTCGCTTTCGATCTGCTCTCTAGCTACCCCTTAGTCCATCAAAGGAAAATGCATAGAGACTCTAGGAGGGTTGCCACCTATCACTGCTGCAAGGCACTTCAGCTACAATGAACACAGGCTCATCAATCTGCTCTTCTAGGCTAGCCAATACCTGAGCTCCAATCTATCAATCTAGCAGCTTCTTTTGTCCATCAAAGAGCTACACATAGGCTCCAACAATTTCACACAAACTTCAGCTATCAAGCTCCCTTTATCAAAGCTTGTCAAGGTCTACTTTGGGCTACCAACACATTGCCCTCCACCAGTCCAATGGCACCCAATCCAACAACCAATATCCACTATGAAATTTGCTCCTAGGAAAGGGCTACTAACCACCAAGTCTAAGCTCTTCCAATTGGCTTCCATAGGCTACAATATGATCCTCCTAGCAACAAACTCAACACAAAATCATCCACATACCTATACTTGAGAAATGGTGCATATTTTGTAGCTTATCAATCTAGTCAGGGCATCATTCCAATCCATGACAACCCTCTCTAACCACTACAACAGTCCTTAAATCTATTGTGGCTTCCCTTCCTTGTATAGTTGTTGTCCTACACTACCTATACCAAGGGTCTGCTATAGGAATAAGGCCTTATGGCCCTCTCCAATGACCCCAAACAACCCTGTGTTACCTCTATTATTACCACAAAGCCTGCAACTTACAAAATCTAGTGAGATCCACCTTAAACTTGCACAAAACAACCCAAAACAATTCAGTTTAGCCTCTATTGTACCTCGGCCTTCTCCAACCCACAGAACAAACTTCAAAATTTCCCTTATGCTACTCGGCCTTCTCCTTCTCGGAGAGAAGCTACCACAAGTGATGATTCTCTATGAAATGTTGCTCTTAGATGTGTTAGAATGAACTCCGTCACCTTCTATTTATACTTAAAAGAAGGGCTCAACGAATCTTTTGAAGAGACATGTCTTTTGGACAAGTTCACCTCAAGCCTACATGACTTGACTGTCCAAAAGCCCACCATTATCTTCAAAAATTCATATCTCATCATTCGACGATTCTTGTTGCGTTGGATTCTCCTCAACACCCCCTATCATCATCGTCCATCATATGTCCAAAATGCTCCAGAGTTTTGGCCCAAACATCGATGGGTGCAAAACCCCAAACCTTGGGTTCCAAGCCCACAAATGACTTTTGTGGTACTTCAACCTCCAAACCCCAAACCCTAGGGCTTGGAGTACCTCCCAAGCTATCAAAAATCAACACTCCCTCTTAGTGAGGGAGGTACTTCCAAGACTAGGAAGTAGCTCATCATCATCATCACTACTTGCAACACTCACCTAACTCCTAGCGCTCACAACTACAACAATCCTTGTAGCGTGAACTACGCCTCTCTCGTAAGTGTCACTGTCACTGGAAGCTTCCTGCTTCTTCTTCTCCTGAACCATTTTCCAATGCCTCCATTATTCCTTCTTGAGCTATAGGAGCACCCTTGCTCCCCGCTGACCACGCACTCTTCTTGGGCTGCAAAGTCTCCCTCTGAATCTGCAAGCTACTTCTAAAATTCAACTCTCCCTAAGTCTCTGCAACTTGGACCTTCTTTTCCGAAACCTGTACCTGCCCCTCTGAAACATGCACCTTCCTCTTTGGAACTTGCAATTGGTCCACCTACTTCTTCTTCCCATGATCCATGGGCTTGCTTGTCAGCCTGTATAGACCATGCTCTCTAACTCCAAGCACAATATTTGTAGAGCTATAGCCTTTGGGCCTAAGTCTTGCCTTCCCATCCTGGAACAAGACCTCAAACCCCTTCTTCTCACGCTGAAATAGATATCACGCTATATCGCCCAAACACCATGTGCAACTTTGTGTCCAACTCAGCGAGAGTCTTGAATACCTCCTGTCACTTTGTCATATCTTTAGACGCATCACTGTCCACGTACCATCCAACCTCATCTATGGTATCTTGCGAGAAATGAGAGATCATAGCAAAGTCCTCCTCCTCCAACCTCCTGGTGAGAGCATCTATCTCAACAAAAGTGGCAACACCGGCGACCTGCTTCCCTTTCTTCTTCTCGTCATCTCCCATCTTCTTCTTTATAGGACATCTCAAAGAAAAATGACCCATCTCACCACAGTTGAAACATATGACCTTACTCAACTGCTTCTTTTGCTTACTCTTCATTTGTGTTGCAAGTGCCACGTCATCATCTGAAGCACTCTTATTCCGATGAAGATCCTTGTCTTGCAACTCTTCCTAAATGAACTCGTCCCCCATCCTATTCAATCAACTCTTCCTAAATGATCCCCTTAATGAAAGGGTTCCATTCCTCGGTGAACCCTTTCAAAGCAATCCTCACCATATCAAAATCTGAAATAGTCACACCAATGACAGCAAGCTCATCTGTAACCTAAGAAAATCTCGTCAAATACAAAGTCACTCCTTCACCCTATATCATCTTGGTGGACTTCAATTTATCCTCGAATACTAATACCCAGTTCTCGTTCTTATTCTGGAACAAATTCTAAAGCGTCATTCACATTTCATGTGCAGTGTTCTTCTCGGACAAATGAGGTATTAATGGATCCTTCACAACATCTAGGATGATCAATCTCTCCCTCGTATCTAAATCCTCGTACAATTCCAGCTCCTTTGGATCAAATTTCTTTTTGATGGATTTATCGGCAAACTCCTAGATCCGGTTGACCTACAACACCAACTTGATCCTTTCCTTCCATGGACTATAATTGGACAACCCCTCCAACCTGTCCTCATACCAGAGACCAACCTGCAACTTCAAAATTATAGTGACCCCTTCACCTACAATGTGACCAACTACCTCTTAAGCTCGACTTCTTTGTGCATTCTTTTGACTCAGTATCATCCAAAGTAGCTTAAACACGCTCTAAAACCATGTTGAATTTCCACGACCCTTGTGCTAGGTTAGAATCTTAAAATCTTTGACGCTACCAAACCAAGAGTCTCAACAAAGCCACTTAGCACATCGAAACAATATAATGCAGTAAACCAATCACATGCACAATAAGAACAACAACAATAATATATGTAACCCAACTTTGTTATATTATTAACATATAATACAGGAGGTTAGGGCTCTCGTACAAGGGATAATGGCCCTCAAATATCCACAAGCACAAGAATACAAGAAACAATGACAATCTCACTACTCTATTGCACAATCACAGCCTCTACGTCGAATCTCGTACTATTGGTCCTTCACTTCTGATTTGCTCGTTTGTTGCCCCTTAGTCCATCAAAGGGAAACACATAGAGACTCCAGGAGGGTTGCCACCTATCACTGTTGCAAGTCACTTCAGCTACAATGAACACAACCTCATCCATCTGACTTCTAGGCTAGCCAATACCTGAGCTCCACTCTGCCAATCTAGTAGCTTCTTTTGTCCATCAAAGAGCTACACATAGGCTCCATCAATTTCACCTAAACATCAGTTCTCAAGCTCGCTTTATAACTACTTGTTAAGCACTACTTTGGGCTACCAACACATTGCCATCAACCAGTCCAATGGCACCCAACCCAATGTTGCACAAAGTGCCCCCCCCCCACGGTTCCAAGCCCCGAAGCGCGTCCCATACAGAAGCGCCGCTTCCGAATTTTTTGCCGCTTCCTGGAAATTCAGAAGCGTGGTACGGAAGCGCCACTCCCAAAGCGCCAAAGCGCGCTTCGTACAGCTCTTCGGGCGTCGGAAGCGTAGCGCTTCAGAGGAGGAAGTGTACGCTTCCAGAAAAGCTTCTGGAAAAGTGTTTAGAAAATCGTTTTTTTTTTTCAATTTTTTTTAATTTTAGGTGAGTTTGCTTGTTGGGGGTGGGTCCACCTTGGGTTAGGGTGACGAATGAAGGCAAAAAAAATATAAATATAGCAGATGCTCCCTCATGGTAATGTTAAACTCTTAAAGTAAAAGTGACATTCTCCTTTATTTTTCATTTTCATCCTTTTACTTAAATTTTTAACATTACCATGAAATGATTCAGGATGTTTGAGAGTGGTTCCAGCCTCATTGGACTTCATATGGAGAAAATAGAATTTCATATCCTATTCAAAATTCAACAGACTTAACAGTTTTCAAGAATTCAAGATCAATGGGATTGTGGCATTTCATTAGATTATATCAAGTATGAAGGCATGCGATTAGCATTTAATCAAGAGCACCAAGCCCTATATGTACCCTAGTGTTGGTGGTGTTAATTGTTGAACTCCTCTGTCACGCGGCACACCCTTAGCAAAAAATTACCTTTCAATCAAGTCAAAATCATCGATCAAGCATGTTAAGCTTTTTCTACCATATTTTAAGTCTTGAATTAGGTAGTTTGATCAAAATTGGGCAATGTTGACTAATATCCCAAGACAATCGAGGTAGAGGCAAAGGCTAGACAAGAGGAGAAGAATCTAGATTCTAGATGGTTGATGCATCTAAATGGTTGATGCTCGAATAATTAATCATTAATGTACAATGGATGTTATATCTATCTTGATTTATGCAAAAATATGCATGTTTTCATGTCTTCTACAATTAATTTGGTATTTGGGATGTTTGTTTTGAGTATAAATGCAAAAAAATATAAATATATATATACATATAGCAAACGCTTCCGCGGACGCTTTGCTTCCTAGATTTTTGGAAAATGATGCTTCGGCGTCCCCGCTTCCAAAAAACGCTTCCACTTCGCTTCCGCTTCGTGCAACATTGACCCAACCCAACAACCAATATCCACTGAAATTTGCTCCTAGGAATGGGTTACTAACCACCTAGTCTGCCCTCCTTCAATTGGGTTCAACATGCTGCAATATGATCCTCCTAGAAACAAACTAAACTCAAAATCATCCACATATCTTTACTTGAGAGCTGGTGCATCAGGTGTGGCTTATCAATCTGGTTAGGGCATTATTTCAATCTATGACAACCCTCTCTAAACACTGCAACAATCCTTAAACCTAATGCGGCTGCCCTTCCTTGTATAGTTGTTGTCCAATGCTGCCTATACCAAAGATCTATTGTAGGAATAAGGCCTTACGACCATCTCCAATGACCCCAAACAACCTTGC
Organism: Pinus taeda; assembly: GCA_000404065.3. NCBI lineage: Eukaryota > Viridiplantae > Streptophyta > Pinopsida > Pinales > Pinaceae > Pinus > Pinus taeda. The sequence continues at coordinate 63,622 of APFE030535080.1, read as the reverse complement.
ATTACCTTTGTTATTACCACAGAGCCTCAACCTTCTCCAACCCAAAAAACGGACTTCAAAATTGCCCTCATGCTACTCAGACTTCTCCATCTTGGACAACGGCTACCACAAGTGATGATTCTCTATGAAATTTTACTCTTGGATGTGTTAGAATGAACTCCATCACCTTCTATTTATACACAAAAGAAGGCCTCAACAAATTTCTTGAAGATGCATGTCTTTCAGACAAGTTCACCTCAAGCCTACATGACTTGACTGTCCAAAAGCCCACCATTATCTTCAAAAATCCATATCTCATCGTAGACAACTCGAAATTTGACGATTCTTGTTGTGTTCAATTCTCCTCAATGCCCTCTATCATCTCCATCCATCATATGTCCAAAATGCTCCACAGTTTTGGCCCAAATATCGATGGGTGCAAAACCCCAACCTTGGGTTCCAAGCCCACAAATGACTTTTGTGGTGCTACACCATGCAAACCCTAAACCCTAGGGCTTGGAGTACCTCCCAAGCAATCAAAAATCATAAATTCAAAGGTGGGAAATTACTGCCTACCAAAAACCAAAGGGATAAAGGATTTGATTGTCTTTTCAATTTGCCTCGGAGCAATTCGTTGTGTAGGTTCAGAGTACTCTGAGATGTGTGTTGACTCTCCCTTGGTGGCGCTAAAGACCAACTTAGTAGTGGCATGATGGAGTTGGAATGGTTTGTTCTTAAATTGCAATCTAGCCAAGGCTTCTTGCGAGAAGGAAGGTCGGGGTTTGGTGAGCCCATATGTTGGCCTATAGACTTTGACATCAATGGAGAGTAGGAAGCATTGCAGTGGGGACAATGCCTGTGATAGATCTGAATTTGATAGGCTTATTCAGGGCCAAGCTCACCTACTAGAAGGGTTGCAATTCGCCATCTCACAATTGGAAGCCATTGTACAAAACCAAACAGATGATATCCCAAATATATGATTCAGCACTAAGGATGGATATCCAAAATTCTCTTATTGAAGAGCTGGTATGTAAGTACATTTTGATTGTTGAGAGAAATTCTTGACTCAGATAGAAGCCCCAACAAATCAATGGGATCTCCAAGGCACAACCATTAAAGACGATACAATTCACTGGGTCATCAAGTGTATGGAAATCGATGAAGGTTTTCAAAAGGAACAAACCTAGAAATTAGAACCAATAGAAAGTTTACAATCGATGTCTTTCCCTGCTTTTACCCAACACCATGCCTTTGCAAGTTTAAATTTATATTTGGGTAGTTTATTCGAATTTATCATACAACACGAATTTCTATTTTAAGCAAGATTGCAAAAGCATGGAAGGCTATAGACAAGCCCCATTGTGTGCAACTTGAACTCCATAGCTTTAGACTGTTGCTTTTATATTGTATTTACAAGGGCACTCGGTGTTGGTAGCATCGGATGTGCTCTAGCCATGAAAATTGGTGGAGGCTACGACACATGAGTTCTAAAGAACCTAGAAACTGTTTGGTGAAATTCCACCCAGATTTTAGTTTATTAAAATAATTAATATTTTTAGTGGGGTTCCTAAGTCTAAACTTGAGAAAATTAAAAATATTATTGGGTATTAATCAAAATATGGGTGAGAATAATCTAGAAGGCGGATCAAGTCATGTTTTAATCTTAGTCGTTGATTAGAGAATTAATCTCGGTCGTTCAAGTCTCAACGAGAAAAGTATAAGTAGGGGACTTGGGGTTCATTTAGAAACACACACAGAGAGAACGAACTGATCTGGAGTTCGATTTCTGGCGTTAGGAAGCTGAGATTTTGAACTAAGCGATCATTTTGCAGCAAAAGGGCAGGGATAGTTCGGGAGTACTGAGAGAGAGGTGGAGAGAAGCTACTAGAGGGCAACCAACATTTGTATTGAGAATGACTGCTTAATAATAGAAAACCCTCAGATTTGTTGCACCGATTTTCTCGCATTGTGTTTTTCAGAGGACTATTTTGTCCAAAAATAATTGTCCTATGTATCTTGTTCTTTGCTCAGTTTTCAGTTTCATGTAATCAAATATTAAAGTAGTGTAGGTTGCGGAAGTAATTTGCTTCAGTATTCAGAAAATAACTTTATAATGTATATTAATGATCCAGGTGGATCTCTAAAAAGTACCAGTGGCATGGTAAAAAGGCTCAAAACTCAAAGTGGCAGAATCTGGATAAACTTAGCATCAAATCAAAGTGCTCGTCATCCTGATTCCAACGATGCGAACAACACTCGAATCCGAGCTCATATCAAGAAGTTAGAGCAAGTCAAAGTTCATGTTTGACTTGGACAAGTGGCCAGAGAAGATGATGGGGCAAAACTCTCAGCGAATGGGGAAGCGCCAAGTGGCAGGCTACCATTGGCCCTGCATATCGCATATTGCAGAAGGAAGAGGTCGCTCTTAAGAAAATCGGCCCCAAGCGAGTCAATGTTGCGATGCAATAAATCACAATCACAGATCGCAAAGATGGAAGAGTTAAAGAATAGGCCCTAAAGCAAGCCAGGTTGCGATGTGATATATCGCAATCACAAAGTTAGGTTGCTATTTGTGATATCGCAATCATAATTCGCAAAGGGAAGCAGTCGCATAGAGTACCACCCCAGTCCTGTCGATTGCAATTTGCGATGCTTCCTCCGGACCCGATATATTATGTACTATGGTCTAATAGCCCGTCAAGTCCGCCTTTATCGTAGTCTGCTTTTTGTAAAGGCATAGGTATGTCCGCCAATTGAAAACGTTGATTCAAGCATCAATGTTAAAAGTCATCGAGATTAATGTGTGGTTAAGAGGTTTTGGAGGTTTTTCCATATATGAAAGGTTTGTCACCTGCATTCTATCCCAGGCACCAGAACCTTGGTGTAGGAACCGCGCTTGCTAAACTTGTCATTTGTTCAAGAACTACCAGGGATTGAGAAGTTAGCCACCAGCTTAAGCCTTATATAAGGGACTATCAACATCGGAAAAAGGGGAGACTGGCATAGTTCAGAAACCATTGAACAACGGTAACCTGACCTTGCAGCCGACCAGGACCTTGCCTTGAGCTACAAGGAGGTTCCGAGAGGGTGCAGAAGTTTTATTTCTCCAAATTGGGTGTTCAGATAGGCGATTTTGCACGATTTTTCGCCAAGATTTCAGTGCTATTGTATGTTTTTTGAAGTTGGACTCTCCATTCTTCATCCATCTCTCCAGCTTGGAGGTATAAGGATTGTGGCAGTTCCCACAAACAATGATCAGAACAAGAAGTACAAGGTCAAGCAAGGAAAGGCAGAGTGGTTCATACCAGATGGAGTTCGAGATCATGTGGTCTCACACTTGCAAGGCAAAGATACAGCCCGAGAAATGTCGGAAGCTTCGTCTTCACTGTATGAATGTTCTTTCGAACAGCACAAGATGTACATAAAACAAAAGTTGCAGCGGACATTGATGCAAAAGGGAGAAGGGGTCTACTCTTATCTTCAACGTCTTCCGGACACCAGAGACCAGCTTGCTACAGTGGGGTCTACTCCTCAGTGTACCGCGATGGTAAGGACAACCCTGAACAGAGTCTTGGATGAATGGAAAGTCTTCCTCCAAAGTATATTGGGCAAGGAAAGACTACCTTCATGGGAGGAGATGTGGGCAACGCTTCAACAAGAAGAATTAAGGAGTGATCTGGTTAAGGTCAACCTCAATGGCAACAGTGGGAGTGGCACAAAGACCAAGGAGGAGGAGGAGAATGCAACTCTCGCATTAAAGGAACAGCGGAAGCAAAAGCAGGACATTTCGAAGGTGAAATGTTTCAGATGTGGCGAGATGGGCCACTTTGCATCCCAATGTCCTTTGAAGCAAAAGGATAAGGATGAGAAACATGATCCTAAAGCTGCTCCAGCAAAAATTATCAAAGATGAGTTTTCCATGAATGCCCACGCATCTGCAGGAGGGAAATGGGGCGATATTGAGCTTTAGTCAAGAGACTACATGTGGGCAAGATCCTTGAGGAGTCCACCTCTTGGCTCAATTCCTTGCTACAGGAGCCCGAGATTCAGCAGTAGCGAGATGGACTTAGCGTCAGATGATGCAGTGGATTGTTTGGAGAGACTGATGCAGTAGCCTGAGACTAGAGACTGATCAGCGTAGAGCAAGGTTCACAGCAGTGTAGAAGTCAGCAACAGTGCAGAAGATTCAGAGGGTCAAAGACAAGTAGCAGCCAGATTCCAACATTCATGGTATTATGCTAAACACAGTTAAGTTCAATAATTTTGGATGTTTTTCAATTGCTTCTCTCAGCGACTTTGTTGCAGTACGAATGCAGAGTTTGCAGTGGTAGTGCTAGCAGCATAGCAGGTGCAACATTTTAAAAGGAGTTGTAGTACAGATGCAGTAGTGGCAGTGGTAGTATCATGGGTAGCAGTAAAGTAGCAACAATAGCACAACGTTGGTGGCAGCAACAGTGCTCAAAGGAGGTGCTTTAGAAGCAGAGTAGCATGCAGTTGGACATTGTTGTTAGAGCACTTTTGTCGCTAAGAGGGAGTGTTAGTTTTTGGTAGCATCGAATGTAGTCTAGCCATGAAAATTGGTGGAGAGGCTAAGGCACATGAGTCCTAAAGAACCCAGAAACCGTTTGGTGAAATTCCACCGGAATTGCATTTTATTAGAATAATTAATATTTTTAATAGGGTTCCTAAGTCTAAACTTAGGAAAATTAAAATACTAATGAGTAATAATCAAAATATAGGTGAGAATGATCTAGAAGGTGGATCAAGCCATGTTTTAATCTTAGCCATTGATTAAAGACTCAATCTCGGTAGTTGGGGTTCATTTAGAAACACACACGGAGAGAAAGAATTGATCTAGAGTTCAATTTTTGGGGCTAGGAAGCTGAGATTTCAAACTAAGTGAACATTCTATAGTAGAGGGGCAAGGATAGTTCAGGAGTAATGACAGAGAGGCAGAGAGAAGCTATTCGAGGCAACGTAGCAGCTAAGAGGACTGAGGTTGGGCCAATCTTGGCCCACCCAGGCCTGACGCACAGCCAAAAGGGCCAGCTCAGAAGCAAAAGCTGCCCTCCACGCAGAAAGTCAGAACTGTTGGGGAACTGTCGGAACAGTCGAGAAAGCTGACACAGTGGGCAGAAGAAACAGCGCAGAGCTTACGCAAAGCCTGTAGGGCTAACGCAGGGCCAGCGCAAAAGTAGTCAAGGTTAGCCAATTTTGTTGCCAGATTAGCCGGAATCTGTCTCGTGAAGTGAGGTAAAGCTCACTTAGTTTTTCCCGCCATTGTATTTTCTCTATCACTGGTTTGCCGGGAGGGCAACCAGCGTTTGTATTCAGAATTACTGCTTAATAATAGAAAACCCTTAGATTTTTTGCACCAGTTTGGGTTTTTCCGGGGACTATTTTGTCCAAAAATAACTGTGTCCTATGTATCTTGGTCTTTGCTCAATTTTCTGTGTCATGTTATCAAATATTAAAGTAGTGTAGGCTGCAGAAGTAATTTGCTTCAGTATTCAAAGAATAACTTGATAATGTATATTAAAATCAAGTAGGAGAAGTAAACTTAGTTTTAGCTGCACTAGGGGTTCCTTGGACTAGGAATTTTCACACTTGGATCGTCCAAAAGAAGATAGAATGTTCAAGCATATCCTCTGAAATATCTCTCTGAAATTTTCGACCTTTTATAGTCTTGAAAATCTGATGTAGTAGGTCGAAGACGTGGAGAAGGGTTTGGGCATAACAATTTCCATTCTAGATAAGGTTTTTCATGGGTCTTCCTGTGGGCATCTTGGTCAGCTCATGGCAGAATCTAAGGTTTGTTCAACCTTATCATCTCTAATCTTTCGGCCCTCTTAGGGCACAAATGGCACACAATTTAAGTCTGGGGCAAAAAGTTTGTATGCTTGTCCTCTGATCTGTTTTGACATTTGTCAGAATCTCAGCAATGTTCGCATTTCTTCTGACCGTCTTGTAACTAGATCTTTAGCCAACTTAAGACATGCATTGGAACACACCTTTTGGCACATAAAGATCAGGACCCGAGGATGTTGTTTGTGGATTGTAGTAGCTAATACAAGATATCCTAGTGGTGGCCTACTCAGCCCTTTCTTGAAGCAAACCTGGTGTGTATTTCGGCCCTCCGTTCAGGCTCAGTTTACTGATTCAGTAATGAATTTCAAGGGTCTCTCTTGTGCAAATATTTTGGATTTACATTTGTGATCTCGGCTTGCTTGCAAGGGCATCTGTGCAATTGTTTAAGGCCCGCTCTATGGTTGTTTATGTCTGTTTCGAAGCCCTTCTCATGGCTAAGCTTGAGGCATACTGAATCCCATCCTTGTAACAATGTTGTTCATGGCTTGGTAGTGTAATATTGATAAGACCTAATCTGTGGCCTTCACAGAGAATATCACTCCAACACTAGGTCATTAAAGGAGCTGAAACAAATCACTTAGTTGACTAATCTAAGTCTCCATGTACTGTTTCGTATCTCTGTTTGGTGATTGATCTTCAGTCTGATTTGAAAACATATGTTCTCTCATAATCCTCTAAGGCTCAAATTTTCAACCAGCTTGATCTGAAGTTTGTATGGCAGACATGTCTGAGGTCATTCAATTCATTATGTTTGAGGCAAAGACGAAACATGCTAAGGACCCTTTTGTGACAGACTTTGGCCTCATCATATAAAAGTCAGTCCTCTAACTTGCATTAATGTCGACCTTGGCCTGTGGATACACTCTATCAAGCTTTATGAAGCATAGCATCACTTGGATCAAAACTGAAGTAAAACTTCCAGAAGTTTGACTTCACATTTACCTGAAGCAGTGGTTGCAAGGCTAGTTCGGTAGCAAAGGAATTTTGGCATCAAAACATGGTTTAAGTGCCATTACTTGCCATTGAAATTTCTGGTGTGTTTTCCATTGCATAAGGGTCTCCTTGGGTTACTCTTCATATAAGCAGATCTTATTACTTTGTGGACTAATTTAGGGTGTTTCTCAAGTTTTGATACCTAACCACAGTAGCTATAAGATCCTTCATTAGGCTCAGATCTCTTGTGAAGAGGCTTCATCTCCAGCAGTAAAGGCTGAAGTGTCAGAATATTGAGGACAGATAAGGGCAGAAGAGGTAAAGCTCAATTTAGCAGACTTAAGGGCAACTTTAAGCATATACTTGTCAATCAGCTCAAATGGCATATTCAGTACACAAGAGGTAGTTCTGTTATTGTACATATAAGGTAGACATCAGCAGATTTGAGGTATGTTCAGGTTTATTGTTTGGACACTAGCAGTTCTGAAGCTGACCTTCACTGTACAAGAATATATAAGAGGCAGGTTTGAAATTGGAAGCTTGATTGGCACTTCATTGCATATCTGAAGTATTCATCAAAAGCCTTAAGGGTTTGATAGTGTCATTGTTAAGCAGCAGTTTTGGAGAACAGAGTAACTTGTGTTAGTCTTTCTGTTAAGTTTTGGTATGTTCTATGCTAGAACAATTTATTTAAATTTTCGCAGTTAGCAATCACATCAGCATTAAGATAAACTACAAATAGAACACAAAAATAAATCGCAGAAGACAAGCCAAGACAAGAGGACACAAGAATGTGTGGGGAAACCCTTGATCAATTCTTCTTTTATTTTCTTCAAAGTTCAACAAAGAAAGAGGGAGAGAGTGAGATAGTACATTTACAACAGAAGTCAACACTTTGACTTATCTAGATCTAGCATTAGATCATTTCGTATAACGATGAGATCAGTTGAAGACATTCTGCTTCAACTGATTCTCAAGATGACTCCTTCACCTATCATCATGCTACATCTGGTCCTCTTGCTGCACCACTGCATACTGCACCATGCTGCACTAATCATGATAATCATCATGCCCCCCATGTCCATGATCTTATCATGCTGCCCTTCGTGTTCATGATCTTATCATGCTGCCCATACTAATATGCATCATCATCATGCTGCTGTCCTTACAGATGTGTATTATCATCATGCTGCTGTGCATCATGTCCATCTTCTCATTCAACTGCTGCCCATGTCCATGACTATTCCTAGAGGCTGAGATGATCTTAGTACCTTGAGATCATAATGGCACCTTACTGTACTGTAAGATTATGATCCTGTCTCTTACCTTTGATGAGAATGACATTCTTTGCAAAGGTGATCGCTGCATATTGGTGCATCATTTAATACTTTAAGTCACAGCTGTACAGGATGTATGTTACTGTGATCTATATACGAGATCTTCTTTTTAACGTTTCATAGCACATCAAGACTGTTCTAAGATGTGCCCAGATTACATATCATGTACAACGTATATAGTTTTCATGATCAGCATATAAAGTCCTTTATCTGCGTATGTGTCAACATGTACAGCATACATAAGCCTCCATGATCTGCTTATAAATGTCATCAAAGATCTGTGTATAAAGTCCTTTATGAACAATGTATAAAGACCTTAATGAACATCATATTAAGAAGTCTCATTGATCTGCTTATAAATGTCATCAATGATCTGCGGCTAGGGCTGAGTGTCACCATTGACTGCTTATGAGACTTTGCTACTTAGGCTACTGCAGTTAGGGCATTACTGCAGCCTTTATTACCTTACAGTGTCTTCATTATCATCACTGCAGCTTTTACATGCTTCATTATGTTAACACTGCGGCTTCCATGCTTTGGTTGTGACTTCAAGCCTTGACCCATTACATAGACTACTGCGTGTAAGGATCTCTGCCCTGTGTATAATTAGGGCATCACATTGACTGTATAAATGTCACCATGAACAGCGTAACCATGAACAGCGTATAAGTGAGTTTCCATGAACAGTGTAATAGTCCTCTTCTTAGCAATGAGTTAAAGCATCACTTTACTGTGTATATATGTCCTCATGACTGCATTGGATGAGTCTTCATTGACTGCGTTGAAGGAGTCTCCTTGTCCCTGTGTTGGATCAGCATACGTTGGCTAGGGCATCATCAAACTAGGCCAGCATATTCTTTTTGTGACTCTCCTTCTCCAAAAACCCAAGACGTGGAGAGGAGATCACATCAAGAATGTGTGTCTCTAATGACTCCAAATCCTCTCTTATTTATACTAAAAGCATAAGGTTGGATAGACACGATGTTTGGGCTTCTTGAGCCTACGGAAGAGCTGGTCAGCTAGATAATAAAACCATAATCTAAATAAATTCATATCTTCATAAATACATATCGGAATTGAATGATCTTTGGATCAATCCTACACCTCTCGACGAGAGGGATCCCATAAAAATATCAGCTGCCATAAATAAGCTGACCCACATGGAGTTTGGCCCTAGTTGCCAATTTAACACTTTCATATAGATGCCAAGTTGATGTATATATAGCTGTTGGTGTTAGTATCTGGTTGAGGACAGAATACAAAGGCTATCTATAGTTGTTTTGATTTTTGCTAGGGTTTTGTGTTAAGCAGAGCTAGTTGCTGGTTGAGCAGAGAAAGAGTCAATTTATGTTGCTAAGGTCTGACAGTGTTCATGTCTAGAGCAATCTTGGTTGTTGAGCAAATTTTTTTTTTGCAGAGAATTTTGTATTTCTGATATTCTGATATTGAGCACCAGTGGATCTAGTCTAAAAATTATGAAAAGTGGTCCACTTGTTGAATAGGGTGGCAGGGTGGTCCAAGGCAGGACTTCCGACTCTCCTTCACGTTGGAGCCTAAGAACACTCCAAGACGAAAAGGTGGTGCTAGAGCATGTCGGAGCCTGTGCAGGGTGTTGGAGAATCCTTTAGTCGGAGCTGATAAGCCAGGGCATTGGAGCGTCCTTGCAGTTGGAGTTGGTAAACCAGGGTTTTTGAGCATCCTTCTAGTTGAAGCTAGTAAATCAAGGCATTGGAGCGTCCTTCAGGTTGGAGCATGTAAACCAGGGGGCTAGAGTCGCCATTAGTTGATGCCGTAAATCTTGGAAGTTGGAGCTTCCTAATTGATGTAAAATTTGAAGAACTTTATTAAGAAGTGTTCAATGGTTTTTCTCCCGGAAGGGTTTCCACCTAAAAAATCTCTTAAATAATTTCTTGATGTCTTGAATTGTTGACTGGAGTTGTTCATTGTTCATGTATTTCCAACAGTTCTCTGTCATCAATAGATACACTACAAGATAATCAACAATTTTTCCAACTTTCCTTACAAACAAGGTTGTATCATCAAGATTAAAGTGTTTGAAATTCAATTTTAGAATATGCTCAATTAATTTTTCATACAAGCCTCATGGTGCTTGTTTCATGTCATACACGGATTTGATGGGTTTACATCCCTTTTATTTTTCTCCCTTCATAACAAAATCTTCTAGTTGAGAGATGAAGACTTTCAAGTCTCCATTCAAAAAAGCATCCTTCACATCCATTTGATGGACTTTCCATTCATTCTACGATGCCAAGGCAAAGAAAATCAAGATGGTGTCCCATTTTACTGTGGGGACAAAAGTTTCATCATAATCAACACCTTCTTTCTATGCCAATATTTTTCCAAAAGATTTTTTTGTGCTTGTCCAATGAGCCCATCTGAATTGTTCTTGTTCTTGTAGACCTACTTGTATCCAATTGATTTGGTTTTGAATGGAGGGTCAACCTACTACCATGTCCCATTCTTAATGAGAGCATCATACTCCTACATTGCTTCTTTCCACTAATTTTTCTTCCATTGAAGATTTTTTGTCCAAGTTCAAGACCCTTAGACTTCTCTTGAAAGGTGTTAAGGTTAAGAAAGAAGATG
>APFE030535080.1:32608-50995 GCA_000404065.3 Pinus taeda | reverse complement strand
AGAATATCACTCCAGAAGAAGCATGGAGCTCAATTAAACCAGATGTAAGTCACTTTCGTGTTTTTGGAAGTGAAGCATGGGCCCATATTTGAGATGAAAAACATAAAGCTTTAGAACCTAAGAGTGAAAAATGTATTTTTGTTGCATATTCTTAAAGGATATAGACTTATTCCATTTAAGTCCAAAAATGTTATCATTAGAAGAGATCTAAAGTTTACTAAAAATATATCGACCTACGAGCCTAGTTCGGCAGATGTGCCACCTCTCTCTATCCCTTCTACTTCTGAAAATATTTCTTCTTCAAATGATGACAGCGAGGATGACAATGCTCCCCCACCTTCTCAGGATCCTCCTTCAGCTCCTCACCTTCCAAAATGGGTTCGTGCTACTCAAGATGCAGCAGGTGCTCTTGCAGGTGATCCTACAGATCAATGACATACACATTCTCAATTTGATAGAGCCTCTTCTTTACTGGCTCAAGCTTCAGCGAATTATGATCCTGACACCTTTGCAGAAGCTTCAGGCCATCTAGATTGGGACACAACTATGAATGAAGAATATCATTCATTATTGGCAAATGATAGATGGGATCTTGTTCATCTTCCAAAGGGACGAAAAATTTTTAGATGCAAATGGGTTTACAAAACCAAGTATGGACCAGATGGAAAAGTTGATAAACATAAAGCTCATCTTGTTTCTAAGGGTTTTTCACAAATTGAAGGCATTGACTATACTGAAACCTTCTCCCCTGTTGCCAAAATGAACTTTATCTGCCTTGTTCTTTCCCTTGTTGTCTCTTTCAAATGGGAAGTCCATGAGCTGGATGTTAAATATGTCTTCTTGCATGGGGACTTGCATGAAGAAATCTATATGTAACAACCTACTGGCATTATACAAACAGACTCCAGCCTTGTATGTTGGCTTAAGAAATCCCTTTATGGTCTCAAGCAAGCCCCTCAGGCTTAGTATGCCAAAATGGATAGCTTTCTTTTAGATACTGGATTTTTTAGGTGTCATTCTGACAATACTATCTACACCAAGAAAGTGGGTAAGCCTCTTATCATTCTTGTTCTTTATGTTGATGATCTTATCCTTACTGGTAGTGATCCCAACCTTATAAACCATGTGAAGTCCAGCCCTAAAAAGAAGTTTGAAATGACAGACTTAGGGCACTTGCATTATTTTCTTGGGCTTCAAGTCTTGCAATCCAAGGAAGGCATTTCCCTTTCCCAGTGCAAGTATGCTTGTGATCTTCTACGCCACTTTCACATGGAAGATTGTAAGCCAACCCCTTCTGCCTTTCAATATGGAGCCAAACTTTGTCACTTGTACTTCCCCTGAAGTTGATGCTACCTTATACCATCAGCTTGTAGGAAAGCTTGTGTATCTGACCCATACCTGTCCTGACCTTTCCTTTGTTGTTGGCCTTATTGCTCGGTTTATGTAAAACCCACATGAAATTCATTGGAAAGCAGCAAAAAGAATACTTCGTTATGTTCGAGGTACAATTCAGTTTGGGATTCATTACAGTGCAGAAGCATCTCCTTTATTGGTTGGTTTCACTAATTCTGATTGGGCTGGTTACCCTGATGATCGGAAGTCTACTGCAAGTTATGTCTTCACTCTTGGTTCTAGACCTATTACATCAGTTTGCAAGAAACAAAGTGCCATTTCTCTTTCTTCAGCAGAAGCAGAGTATCGTGGCGGCATAGAAGCTAGTAAGGAAGCCCTGTGGCTTCGTCAGATAATGCCAGAGTTTGGTTTTCAGCAGCAGCTTCTGACTACACTTTGATGTGATAAGCAAAGTGCCATTCAACTATGAAAAGATCCAGTCCAACATCAACGCAACAAACACATTGAACTACACATGCACCTCATCAGAAAGCTCATTCGTGACCATGTTCTTGAAGTGCAATATTGTTCAATCGATGATCAAGTTGTAGACATCTTTACAAAGGCTCTCATAGAGGCGAAGTTTACTAAACTTCGATTTATGGTTGGAGTTCAGGAAGTTGTCACTAAGGGGGGCATAGGCTCTAATGCCTCCTTCCTTCTCCTATTGTGTCATATTTGTACATCCTTCAATCCTATCCCAAGTTGTTCTTAAGGGGGGATGTTAAGATATTTCGACACATACGAAATAGTTAAGTTTAACTTGGTCTAGTGTAGAGTTAGGTAAAGTGTGTTTCTTTACTATGTACATTTGTAACTTACAATCCGACGGTCACGATATGTTCTATACATGAAGTGATTCGATGGTTCATTCTCTCCTCAGTATTACCAACACTTGATCAGTGGATTAACACCCGATTGGTCCATGATCTCTATTTAAAGAGCATGGAGGGTCATTTGTAGGGTGACCATTCATGAGAGAATCTTATGTAAATTTTCTTTCTTTTATTAATAAATTGCCTGAAGTGGTCGCATTGGCTCAAGTCGTGGATTGTTTCCCTCTTTGAGGCTTTTAACCACGTCAAGAATACGGGTGTATTGATATGTGATCTGTTTGTGAGCAGTGTCCTTTGGTCTTCTATTTGAGGAACTTACCCTGTAAATTCCTACACTTAACAACTCTTCTAGAACCTTATTCACGTTCCTCTACCTAGGTTGCTCATTCTCTTCTTGTTTCTCCATCCTGTCTTTGATATTTTCCACTTTAGCGTCTGAAAATGGGTCTAGGTCCTCTTCTCTACCTCAACCCCTGCCTCTGCCTCTATCACGACCTCTCTGGAAAACCAGTCCTTGGTATCTCGGTGGCCTCACCCGCTCTTGTTCCCCACCTTGGCCAAGAAGATGCTCTGATACCACTGTAATATTCCTATGGAAGATTTGCAGTGATAACAAAGACATGTAATAATTTTCAAAACAAAAAGTACTCAGCAATTGACACAAACAGAAATTTCTTCACCAAACACCCAACTGGCTCATTTTCACTAATCAAATATCTTGGATTACAATAGAAGATGGATGAGGTGCACCTATGCTTGCACAAGGCAAGCTACAAGCCTCAGGGGATCAATACAAAAGAGCCCAACTGTTGTAGAAGTGTTGCTCTCCAAAAAATTGCGTTGTCCCTCCAAATCTGAACTGCTGGCTGACTTCAAATCTTTGATTTCTCCCCCCAAAACAACATAGAAAATTTTGTAAATTTAGGAGTTTGCTCCTTGCCAAAAACCCATCAAAACCCCAAAAAGAGTTTTCCCTAGTTTTGACCCCCCAATTTCAGCCTCCTAAAGCTTGGCCCTCCTCTAACACTGGGAATCTACACCAGTAGCTGGAGCAATTGTATCTTGCTCCCAAAATGTCAAGAAACCTCCCAAATCAACCTCCCAACAAATTCCCCACAACCCATCTCCTCAATCCTCCAAGTAAAGCTCCCTCCAAACAACCCCCTCTAGTGACAACGCAGTCCTAGGTGAAGATGACACAGTCCCTTGCACCAAAAACTCGACCTCGCTGATCGGATTTTCCTCCTACTATAATATCGCTCCTCTGAGATGAAAACCTGATAAGAATGTCTCTAGCAACTACTTCACTACCAAATTTTGACTCCACTGCTCCACACAAACACGCAATATCTCCCACTATGTCCCTATTGTTCCCATTGCGTCCTTGCCCAGCCAAGGCAGTGTAATCCTCTGATGGTGGTCACTCTCTTTGTCTCCAACTACAAGGAAAGGCCCTCCTAGGGTGGCACTCCGGGTCCACCAAAGAGGGGTGAGCTTCACTCCTTGGGAAGCTCTTGCCCTAAACAGCATGTTTTAGCTTAGCTAAACAACCAAAGGAACAATGAATTCTCAAATCAGCAAAAGTTCCCAAATGTTTCTCCTCTCCTATTTATGCTTGCTCCCTTGGGCCCCATCAAATATTTCGACCCCCAACTTAGGAAATTCAGGTTGCCTTCAAGGGGTGCGTATTTTTGGTGGGTGAGTGGCCCCCACAATCCACTAAAGGCATATAGACCCCCTTTTCTCGTAAGTTCTTCCATCAAAAATGCATTAAGCCAAAAATAACAAAATTGCCAAAATTGTTTTCCCTCTCTTTGGGAGAACAATTAGGAAGGGACATTGCAAAATGTAATAAGTGATGTCTAGAGAAGTTGTATCGGTTATGATTGATCAAAATTACACCTCTCACATAGTCCATAAAGGGTGAGAGGTATCTAGGCCCTATCACAACATATATTCAATGGATTCTAAAAGAATTGAAGTGTGTGGAATAATTAAAGATTTACAGGTTTTCCTAGTCGCATTCCCAAACAGAATAATGACTATGGATATTGTTGTGATAGATGTTTCTCATTCATGAGGAATACTCCTACCAAGAAAATGGGCATCAAATTTAAGTGGTAGCCTTCAGATGGACCTATCGAGAATTAGAGAGAAGATATCATGTTGAGGATCTAAAGAAACCCAACAACGAAATTATATATGGGTCACTAAAAAAAAAGAAATCTAGGAATAACATCAAAAGCTTAGTTACTTTGAATCTTCCATCAAAGCATTTTCAAGGCAAGCCAGAAAAATTGACAGTAGCTACATCATCATCACCATTGCAACTAACCAAGAAGAAAAGAAAAAAGGCATAAAAAATGAATCACCATTTTTAAGCAGGATCTAGCCTCCACAAATCAATAGTCAAAAAGGGAAAAGGAAGAGGCCGGGTAAATTTGATGGCCACAAACAAATTAACATTGGGGCAAGTCAAAGTCCCAAGATATTCAGAATTGGATTGAGCACATTAAAAAAGGAACCTACAAATCTGTCTGTGAATAAGTAGGTTCTCAAGATCAATTTCACCAAAGACATTTGATGCCATGGGGCATCTCTGTATTGTATTTCTAACTTTAATTTTTGTTAAGTAGTTTCATTTCATGAATAAATTGTCAGTTATGCTCTTAAAATAAATTTCCATTTATGTACTTCTTCATTTTATGTATTTGATTTTATATGATGATATTTTGAACAAATGTTATTGATATATGTTTTCTGTTAGTGGATGTAGATTCTAGATTCTTGCACACTATCATTTCCTATCTAACATGCATCCCCATGTGGAGCCAAATGTTGACCATTGGAGTGGAACCTGAAGACTTTTTTAAGACTCCATGCCTAAGGGTGTATCAGAAGCTTCAATATACCATCAGATTTCATGTCGTTAGAGTTTTTCAACTCTACTTCTTGTCATCTTTTTCTGTTATAATCAAATTCCACAAGCCCTTCGGGGACAATGTAAAAGTGATACTAGTATGAGCAATCGAGTCATGTAGCAGTCCTAGGTAACTTGGGACCTTGTCATCAAGTGAGCTTACTCTAGGAGGTTTTTTTACACTTGATTAATTATCATATCCTTACAAGCGCTTAATAATTAATTGAGTTTTTTCCTCCAAGCATAACCCCAAAGCTAGAGTGCAGCTTGATGGTGAGGCCTTGGGTGAGTCCTTGTGTCTAGGATCATTGTATATTACCATACTAGATCACACACAAAAATTCGTGGAATTTGATTAGGTATTTGGGGTCATTTTTTAATTTTTAAACATTCCTGCAAGGTGGAAATTAGAATAAATTTTGTCTATGAAATCTAATAAGTGATGTCTAGAGAAGTTGTATGGAGTATGAGTGATCAAAATTACACACCTCACCCTTAACTCTCTAATATGACACACTTTGAGGGGTTAAAAATGTGTTCTAGACCCTCAAAACTCTCTTTCCCCAAGTTTTGTGGGAAATCTGGCAATAAATTAAATTAGAAATAAATTAAATGGAGAAAAATACATAACTCCATGTGACAAAATGACTTGGAAATTATCTCAAGTCAAAGGAATGAGTTCCAATAGCCTCTGAGAAACATCGAATCTGCCTTGTTTGTGTCTTTTTGCTCTCCCGGGGGGAAATTGCTAGATCTGGCATAGGAAATAGTGAATTCCTCATATCTACTTGTGTTTGTGGCTGTGTAGACAGATCTAGCTTAGTACGATTGATCTTTGATTCGGTATACCATTCCACCCGTGAGATCTGGGAGGAAAGGTCTAGATCGTCAATAAGCAAAAGGTCCTCAGAGATTGGATGGGAGATCCCAGCAATTTTGTTCACGGATGCATCGATTCACTCATGCCCAAAGCCAAAGGGAGATCTAGGCCTCGCTGAAGGAGATTTCGGCCAAATCTAGAAAAGGATAGACGGAGGTGAATTCCACTTTGTATCACAAATATCAAAGGATTCAGATTGATTGCAGAAAATCGAAAGGATAGGAATCCCACGATGCCCTAGCCATTTCGGCACATAAGTGGGGTATTCGATCTGTGATCCAGTGCACTGGCCAAGAGACACATCCCTGAAAACAGCCAAACCCTTATTGGCAGAAAGTAGCAGAACCCGTGCATTCTCAATTCTTTGAGACCCGTGTTTGATCTGGTTCTAGTCACCTTGTGATAGAGCGTCGCAGATTATTCCCCTCTCCCCAGACCCTCCATCACTGTAGTCTGTTACCCCAGAATCTCCATTTCGACAAATCTCCTTTGTCTCGGCTCCTCCATTGCCGCAGATGATCACCATCATCGCAGAGCTCTCCATGATTCAAAATAGAAAATCTACAAGGTTGGTTGAGTTCTAACAAACTTTAATTTTGTTTACTAATTCATTTCCATTTAGTGTGACAGATTGTTTCATGTATACTTGAGTTCATGCTTCATTTATAAATGCTACATTGTTCTTGAGTACTAAAGCATTCTATTATCTAATTGAAACAACTTTGTTTCTCAAGCAAATTAATTGCATCATTCTGATTTACTTACACACTAATCTCCATTTGAAAGTTATATTTGCAATATATTGTTGAGCACCATTTCTTTACTTTAAAGCATTGCAAATTTAATATTTCTTTGGGAGAACTTACTTGCATTTTAGATTAGCTTGCATTTCTAATTTACCTCCAAGCATAAGCTTGGTTGATAGACATTATAAGGAATATACTTTCTTGGAAAATTCTTCCAACTCGCACAAAGTAAAGTAAAAAATGTGTGACTCTGCAGTTATGGGGGTGGCTTGTCCCCTTGTAGGAAGGAAGGCACATGTTGGCTCGTAAAACTGATGAGAGGGGTATCATTAACGACATTGTCGTGTCCTCAACCCCTCTTTCTTAATGTCACCCCAATATTTACCCTTTTGCAAGAGTTCAAGAGGAAGATCTCTCACCTAGACTTGGCATTTAGCTTAAAATTAACCAATAACTTCATCTAATCTTAGTTAAATGCATTTCATATTAACACACTTTAGTTTTCAAGCTATTTTACTTGCAGATTATTTATATATTTGCCATGATGAAAATGTTTTGAATTGATTATCTCACTTGGGCAAGTACCATATTGTTTATTTTAGCTTGTTTCATGATTTTACTTGCCTCCTTACATGCTCTACCATTGTGAATGATTATATTTTAAAAACATTTCTTTGGAAGCAATTTTAAATCTTGCTAATATCTTCCTGATTGACAGGGTTACTTGCATTTCACTTTGAAACAATTCATTTTATAGCAAGTGTTATTTTTTTTAAAGCAATATTGAAGGTACTTGTCTTATATGCTCATCTTTGATTTATGTGTTGATGGTTATTTCATTTCATATTGCTCATCATATTTGCTCATAATCTCAAGTAATCCAAATTAACTTTGACATCTCCTAGAAACGTTACATCACCTTTTTAACTTAGCTTTTTCATTGAGGGACCACCCCCCTTAGCTTGCCTAGGAGAGAGCTTAAACGGAGAGAGTTGGGAATAGGTGGCAGCCCCATCTCTTAGTTTTGCCACCAACCACACCTTGTGGGGTTAAGGGTTTTTCTCACTAACTTAGGTGTGTGTGTAAGGCGACAACAAACTCCACTATCACTGCTCACTACCCCACCTTGCTCCTCTCACTCTATATACAATTAAAGATCTGAATTTATTGGTGTATGGGATGAACCAGCGAGACAATCGCCATCATTAAAAGTGACTAGCTCTAGCACTAGTTCATTAAGATCCAAGATGGCTAATGCCATCTAAACACCATTGTTCAAACCCACATCATAAAGAAATGCATCCCACATCTGTATATTTCCTTCATCCGCTCATCTATCATCCCATAAAACTGTTGATGTCCAGAATGTCAAGACAGTGCTAAGGAACATGTTAGACATGTGTTTGACACATCTATTTTAGCATGTGTTTCCTAGTATGTTACATTCCCAAGATAAGAGATATGGACATGCAAATCCCAAGGGGCATGTCATGTTTTCTAGGTAAAATATAATAAGATCTTATTATGAAGTAGTGAATTTTCATGAGTATTTTTCTTTCACACCACTCCTTATAATTGCAATGAGTATGAGAGTACATGATGTTTAGTAAGAGGTAGAGGATGCATACACTTTGTTCACATGAAATCATCCATTAACACAATTGTGAGAAGGTTCTTCAGATGTGATTAGACCCCCGCTCGAGTTCTTGTAGTTGAGGCAAGTATTTCTCTAAACTTTGCACTTACAGTTGTAGAAATAAATGTACCATCTGTTTGGAAGCTATATCTCATTGTGCCCCTTGCATTATTTTAATATATTGAATTGGTCAACATCAGGAACTACTCCCTCTCAGTCAATTTTCTAACTCCATAACCCATAGGATTTAAGGCACTTGTCAATATTTCTAATTCAGTATTTAAAACTAGTTGATTTCCATATTTGTGCATGTAGGTCTTCACTTTTAAGGGCAGTTTTTTATGTGCTAACAAAGCTTTACATCCTTAGGTGTAAATCTGCAATTTGGCTTGCTGTTTGGTCCATTTTAATGCAGATTGCAGATCTAATATTCCAAAATACAGTGAACACTTATCGCAGTTTGGCAGCACTTATTGATCTTTAAGGTTTACCCCTGCTTAAAGGTTGTTCCCATTTGAGTTTGCTACTTTTAGAAGCAATGGGGTGCCTATAAAACATCGTTGTGATTCTTCTATTATCAAAAAAAAAGACATGCTAAAGAAATGAAGGAAAGATTACAGATTAACAACCTGCAGCAAAATTTGCCTTTGCAGCTCTTCAGTATTTCCTTTTTCATTACTTTCATCTGTAGCTAAATGTCCATCAATGTGCCTGTTTGTAAAGTCATTGGTACAATCATTATTTTGCTGAGTTGATTTCTCAGAAGACAAGGTAAGCTGTTGGCGCAGCAAAAGAATGGTCTCCTGCAGCTCATTGTTTTCGGAGTCCTACACCATGAAGAAGACACTCAAGACATGAAATAAGAAAAATATTAAATAGCACTTCAAAGACAATAAGTCAATATAAAACTCGCAAGCAGGAGTCTACATTTAACATTATTGCATAAACGATTATAACACAGGATAACTGAGCAAGAAAAAATAATAATTAGTTACCTTTCTAGAGTAAATTTATCATTCATTGCCCAACTTAACTAACAATAAGAGACTTTATAACACTTGAATATTATTATCTGAAAGAATGCTTCTTACATTAACAACAAAAACTGAGTAAAAATGACTCACGCCTATTTGGTCTAGAGAAATTCACAAATAAGATAAGATGAGACAATTATAATAATGTCCACAGAATGACCACAAAATTAGGCCAATCAGACTGAAGAGTACAACCAATATGAAGAGAATGCGGGACTGCAAGTGCAACTCCTAGAAAGTGCCGAAAATCGTACAAAGAAACAAAACTACATAACATCAGAACATTTGTAGAAAAGCATGACAAAGGGCTGGTTATACATTTTTCCATTCAAATGTTCTGAATACAATTAAAGTAAGAGAAACCAAATTTTTCACCTTTGCTTGTAGCTGTTCTTGGAGGATACGGTTGTCAGCAGACTTTATCTGCATCCATGTATAATCTCAGAAAATTAAATAGGCTGTATTTTAAAATAAACATATAATAAGTCAAATATTCCAGAATACTATTTGCAATAACAAAAGAGAGCAAAGGGAAAAACTGCCACAACAGTAAAACTTTTGATTCTTATTGTAATAACCTAGAATACAACAGTAATTGAAGCATGGCTCAACACATTTTGTACATGTCATGAAATTTAGCTTGATTTGACTCACCTCTAGCTCAAAAGCTTTCTCATTGCACTGGCTCATTAACTTTGCAATTGTCTGCATACCAAGATCTTGTAGAATTGTCAATAACAATAACCAACAATAAACGACCTACATATACTGCATCTAAGGATTTAAACCCAGATGTTTTCTATAATACAGATTCATGTCAAAATATCTAGCCTAATTACTTTTCTTGTGTAGCAGCGAGATAACACAAGTAAATTGTGTTAAACTACTTGAACAGACAAATTTGTCAACAAATATCTAACAATAGTAAAAGCACAGTACCTGTTGTGTTTCTGCTGGGGATGCATTATTTGCAATGGCTTCTCCAGTTCCAGTAATTCGCCGCTCCAGGACTCTCATTTGGCGTTTTTTCTCTTCAATCTCATCCTCCAATTTTTGTATTTGAGCCTTCATATCAAACTAACAATTAGAGTGTTCATACAAACTGCTACAGGCAAAATTGTTACTCTACACAGATACCGACCCATTCTGAATTGCTGTTTAGACAGTCATGATAGAAAATATAGGAAGAATGAATTTAGAATATAGTGAACAATAGTAGTAATAACAGAATACTTGAATTTTAATGTCCACAGGATTCTTTGCCGCTTGCTCAGAAAGACGTTTCAGGGAACTCGTACTAAAAGCAACCTCACCAGCCAGCATCTTTACTTGCTCCATGAGAAGATCCATCTGATCTGCCATAGTTGTGCCAGTCTGCATTCCCAAAAGAAATATATTTACTGAACACTAATAAATGGCACAGTCTAACTGTTCTATGTTTTGGCTTTTTCCACTGGAATCCAGCAATGCAATTTTTTATAACAATGTGATTTTTCATCATCTATATGCATTTTTGAATGCATAAATGGATTCAGCATCCTGACAAACTCCTGGGACACTCAGATTGTGCAGACTACACAGCTCAAACTTGTGATTCCAACAAATTCCTGCCATCTTTTGGGCAAAATTGGCTGAAAAGCATAACCAGAAAGGGCCAAAACATAGAAGAGTAGACTACGGCTTAATAAATTGATACCATTCTAGCAGAGACCTGCATGTAATTCAGCATATCTAAATCTGCCAATGTTATGTAGCAAAACCTCAATTGACTGAAGATATGCACCCATAATTACAACAATTGCAAAGTTAACACAAACAAGGGCTATCATACACCAATTTGGTGTCTCGCATGGCAAGTTGTGACCTTAAAATTAGATTATCATTATTCTTATAGTCGTTATGATTTATTGCACCATAATTTTGCAGTTGCAATGACAAGGGGAACGACAACTGAATTGTGTCACAGGAAAAGAAGGAACCTATAAGGGGTTACTAAGATGCACTGAAGTATGCCCTCTGATTGGACTGGTTTTAGACTTCAAAGCTGAACAGCACAAAAATTTATAGAGAAGTTCAAAATAACCGAAAAATAAAAATAAAAAAAATAAATAAAAGGCTACACAAACAGTCATGCACTTAAAAAACTTGAACCCTTTGCAACCACACCAAATAATACATTTAGTCCCCAGATAAATATCTGGAGTTAAATATGCTTAACATTGCTGCAGTAAAATGGCCAGCTAATCAAAAACAACATACTTCTTATGGACTGCAAAAAGCAAACAAATGGATATCTTAAACATCACTAAAATATCAAAGCTGATTCTGACATGGTTTCAAAGGGATGGCAAAATGGAGTTGGAAAGAGTACGCTACTGAACATAGCAAAACAAGAAAGCACAATATCAGGATTCAGAACTATAAGAGAGTGAGATGTCAATTTCAAAGAGACCAAATGTTAAAACCTACCCAATGCACATGAAGATAAACAATCAATGAGAATGTGAATTGGTTTAAGACAATGAAATTGGTGCTATAAAAAGAATGTAAGAAAGAAATTAAAGAACCATTCACATACTAGTAATTTTCAACTCTAGATGATTCATGTAAAAAAGGCAGACATATTTACCCATCATCTACATAGCATAAATCATCAAGTTGTATTAGAGGACATTGAACTTGAAACATCACTATTAACCAAAACGTTAACATGTGAAACAACTAGAAGATAAATTTCATGCATGCTAATACTTTGAGTCACAACATAAACGCAAGCATATTGAAAATTATATAGTGGAATGCCTTACAGGAGGTGGCTTTCGTCCATGAAGAGTCCCACTGAAAAGTTCTCCAGCTTGTGTACTGTCTGCAAGTGAGCCAATGTAAGGCAATTGGTCATTAACACTTTTACTTAAAGATTTTGGAATTCCGGTTCTGATATCTGTTTCCAAGTCCAAAGGCAATGTTGAGGAAGCATCATTCAGAGAGGTCTCATTCTCTAGACATGCTGCTGGACTTTCAAGTACTGCATCCATTTTCTGAAAAGAAAACAAAGAATTTAAGCTACAAACGCAGAAGTTGCATGAACTAAACCCATCGATGCTTAACAGAAAACACCATACACATCATTTCTTACAAGTCAATGCACCTGCTACAACAATAGACAACAATTTTACAATATGCGTATTTCGACAATCCATAATTTAGATTCCCATCCCAGACAAGGATATGTAGATTTGTGTGCTGGTATGTATGAAAACCAAGCATAAAATCTGGAATATTTATCCAAATTACCACATTTGGTTTTAAGAAACAAAATCTCATCTGCTAGTTATTTACAAATTTCATTGGGTTTAGTTGCTTGCTTATGAAAGTTTTACTCAATTTTGTTATAAATTTGATCTAACTACAAACTCTGCTGTAGAAAATATGCATTAAACAGTATTAGAGCATCTTACAATTTGACTGCTGCAAAATCAGTTAAGAGTGAAATCTAATTCGTCTATGTCCTTCTTGGTTTCTGATAAAATTGTTGATTTTATTTTAGTGTCACCGTCTGTTTACAAATCACTTATGATATCATGTTCGAAAGACAAAATATTCAAAACAATATTAATGAAATTAGTGTTCTTTATTAGTAATTACATTCCAAAAGGAATCATAGTGAAACAAGTAGCTCTATTATTCTCTAAACTGCTTCTCCATTATACACTTTAGTACCATATTTTCCCTAGCTCAGTCAATGTTGAACATCAAGAATTTCCGGCAAAATATCCTGTGAGAGGTGACACTTTTAAACATAAAGATAGAACCTATGCTTAGATTACCATTTTCAGCAATTTTTCTCTAAATGTTACCTTGACTTCAAGTTTCATATAGTTCTACGAAATATGTACAAGAATTAGACTTAAAATCTTCAATACCATATTTTCCCTAGCTCAGTCAATGTTGAACATCAAGAATTTCCGGCAAAATATCCTGTGAGAGGTGACACTTTTAAACATAAAGATAGAACCTATGCTTAGATTACCATTTTCAGCAATTTTTCTCTAAATGTTACCTTGACTTCAAGTTTCATATAGTTCTACGAAATATGTACAAGAATTAGACTTAAAATCTTCAATACCCTACATAAATTCCTAACAAATATGCCATTATCAAGTAACAACAGACTCTTTTGTGCCACAACCATAAAAATCACCAGGGCTATGTAACCCACAAGGTTTTAACAAATTTTGGTTTTTCCCCCCATTTGTGTTTCTTGGTTGTTGCAGAAGGCATTAGGGGAGCTTGTCGTCATCATCACAAATTGTGGAGATAGCTAAACAACCATCATCATCACCATCAAGGATTTTTCAGTCGAGCAAGAGTTCAGTTTCATTTGCCAACCAGTGTCAAAGCTTCCATTCATAAGTATCTATTTAAATCCCACCATGTTAATGCATTTTTTTCATAGATTTACGCTATCTTTCATTGCCTACATTTTACTTCTTTTTTTTGGTCATTTTGCCGCGATCTTCATGCCCATCTAAGTCAACATGACACGAGGACACGAGACGCGGAGGACACGTAAATACGAGTATTCAACACAAGACGCAGCAACCCTGGAAACAAGGCACGAGGTACACTTTTGATATATATATTAAAAAATACTGAAATATAGTGCTTGATCCATATAGATATGAATCATGATGGTATCTATTTAGTATTTAGTATACACTATTTACTATTTAGTAATTTACTAGTTAGTTTATTAATTTACTACATCAATGATGTTCACAGTTCAATGTTCATTGTTCATGTTATAATTTTTGTTATTAACTTCAAACAAGTTTGATCATGTTCAAACTTCACATAAGGTAGTTTATGAACTATAAATTTATATGTATTCAAACTTCATTGTTGCCCAGAGCGTTAATCGATCTTTCCCTCTCTTTAGACCTCAAAGGTGTAGTGAGCTAAGTCACATGACACGAGGACACGAGACGCGGAGGACATGTAAATACGAGTATTCGACACGAGACGTAGCGACCCCGAAAACAAGACACGAGGGACACGTTTTATATATATATATATATATTAAAAAATACTGAAATATAGTGCTTGATCCATATAGATATGAATCATGATGATATCTATTTAGTATACACTATTTACTAGTTAGTTTATTAATTTACTACATCAATGATGTTCACAGTTCATTGTTCATGTTATAAATTTTGTTATTAACTTCAAACAAGTTTGATCATGTTCAAACTTCACATGAGGTAGTTTATGAACTATAAATTTATATGTGTTCAAACTTCATTGTTGACCAGACCATTAATCGAGCTTTCCCTCTCTT
Source organism: Pinus taeda (assembly GCA_000404065.3). Taxonomy (NCBI): domain Eukaryota; kingdom Viridiplantae; phylum Streptophyta; class Pinopsida; order Pinales; family Pinaceae; genus Pinus; species Pinus taeda. The sequence goes on along the minus strand of APFE030535080.1, from coordinate 36,207 downwards.
TAGACCTTGAAGGTTTAGTGAGCAATGAGCACATGACTGGGAGCTAGGATTTTTATTTCAACGCACGATCTATACGTGGTCACTCATGTATAATTAAGTTAGGTTGCGTCGGCTATAACACAACTTACAAGAAATTTAAGAGCTCCAAACTCTCAGCAAAGCATGCAAATGCTCGTCTCCTACATCCCCAAGTCCAAGTCGATGTGAAGTTGTGAGCATTGCGCTCGAATCTGATGGAATTCCTCACACTGCAAAACAAATTTGATTCAAGCGACGAGCAAACTCAACTTCGGTGGCGAACAGTGACAAAAAAAACCCAAAAATAAACCATGTTGCAGGATTTAAATGTCACTTTTCATGGGACACGTGTCCTAAGAGCCAAAAACGTTAGGGCACATTTTCGACACGTCCAAAACACGTGTCTCGATCGAAGGACACAATGAAATACGTTTTCGACCCATTTTAGGGTGGTTTTCGTGTCTGACACAAGACCCTGAGGGACGTGTCTTGTGACTTAGGTAGTGAGCAATGAGCACATGATTGGGAGCTAGGATTTTTATTTCAACACATGATCTATATGTGGTCACTCATGTCTAATTAAGTTAAGTTCTGTAGGATATAACACAACTTACAAGAAATTTAAGTGCTCCAAACTCTCAGCAAAGCATGCGAACGCTCGTCTCCTACATCTCCAGGTCCAGGTCGATGTGAAGTTCTGAGCATTGCGCTCGAATCTGACGGAATTCCTCACAATGCACAACAAATTGGATTCAAGCAACGAGCAAACTCAACTTCAGTGGCAAACAATGACAAAAAAAACCCAAAAATAAACCATATTGTAGGATTTAAATGTCACTTTTCATGGGACACATGTCCTACGAACCACAAACATTAGGGCATGTTTTTGACACTTCCAAAACACGTGTCTCGATTGGAGGACACGAAGAAAAATGTTTTCAACATGTTTTAGGGTATAGTTTTTGTGCTCGACACGTGAAATACAGGACACGAGACCCTGAGGGATGTGTCCTGTGATTTAGATGCCCGTAAAACAACGCAAGGTTTTGTCATGTCCCCGATAAATAATGTTGCTAAGCAAAATCCTCAATTTTGTAATTTTGGTAATGGATAAATATTTCGGCAAATAAACTTAGGAAAAGTGGGTTGACGAGTCACTCACTTAATTTTTGGAAAAAAAAAGGCCACCAACATTAGAGAAAATAAAAATTAACTTTGTAGTTGGATGTGGGGGCCACCCATAAAGGGAATTTGAACCCCTTAAGAAAATCGAACCAAGTGAGAAGGAGGCAAGAAAGGGAGTTCAAACTGCTATGGGCTACATTGAGGAAAGGGGAGCAATAATTATAAATAGAAGATAACCTCATTTTGGACATCTTTTTGGCCATTTGATTTCAGAACTAGAGTTTATTTGAGCTGCTTAGCCAAGTCAACCAATGTTGCTTAGCACAAGGAATTTCCAAGTGGATCTTTCACTTCCATGAATTTCGAGTGTCACCCTAGGAGAGAATTTAAACGCTAATTCCAGGTGATTTGGGGAGTCGTTTTGCAGTGATTCTTCAACTGGTGCGAGTTCCTCAAGGGCGTAGAAGAAAATTCGTGGTCTTAAAGATGGCCAGCAAACGATGGAATTATTGCAGGAGAAATTGCAAAGATCTTCCCTCAAGCAGAACAGGCATTTCCTTGGAGGTTTGCAAGGCTGGGAATACTATTAATTGGGAGGCTGAATTTGTGTTTACTAGGGTCTACACAGGGGCTGAATTAAGATTAAAGGAAGAACTCGCAGAACTTCAGCAAAAAAACAGGGCATCGAAAAAGAAATATAAATATCTTGAAGATATGCTTCATAAATAATCAACAAAAAATAATGGAGAAATTTTGATCTACAGGAACATAGTCTTAAGATACAAAGAAGTCCTAAGATACAAAGATAAAAATTAGAAGAAGAAAAGGAACGACTCAAGAAGAAATTCAACAAGAATCTATCAGAGAAGGAATAAAAAAAATTGTAGTTAAAAAACCTTAATCAAAAGTTATTAGAACAAATCAAAGATTTAAAAAATGAGAAGCTTGAGCGTCAAAATGAACTTGAATCGGAAGCTAAAAAAATTTCACGTTTAAGAAATCATAATCAAAATCCACTTACTTAGATTACGAAACTTAAAGGAGATAATAAATCATTGAAGAACTTATCGCAAAAGAAGCATCAAAATATTCAGACATAGTCTTCCAAGTTTAAGAAAAAGGCGACTAAACAAAGATCTCATTAATCTCACAGTTCAAACAAATCCAAATCCAATTGAGGTGAAGACATACTCGGATGCCACAGTGCAAACGACAAAAATCCATGAGGAAATCCAATGGACCAAGAAACTGCAGTTGAAATATCAAGAGAATTCACATATTAAGATTTTAGAAAATGAAATAACCAAACTTCAACAAAACAAGAAAGTGCCACTGCAGAAACATAAAGATCTTAAGGATATGCACTACAAGGAAATAATACAAAATGACAGAAATTTCACGCCTCACAAACCACAATGAAAAATTATTCACACAATTCAAAAAGGCTAAAGTTACAACTAAAGAACTCAAGACGCACCTATCAGGATGAGAAGAGAAAAATTTACGCTTAAAAGACCTTGATCAAAAGTTATTAGAACAAATCAAGTGTTTAAAAGATGAGAAACTTGAATGTCAAAATAAAATTGACTCGGAAAATGAGGAACTCTTACGCTCAAAAATCATAATCTGAGTCTACTCACTCAAATTGAGAAACTTAAAAATGATAAGAAGTCATTGAAAAACGAAGTAGAGGAACTTATCACCAAAGAAGTATCAAAGTTTTCAATCGTAATAGTCCAAGTTGTAGAAAAAGGAACAAATACCGATCTAGTCAATATCACTACTCAAGAAGATGACAAACCGGCTGAAGGAAAAACATATTTAGATATTGTAGTTCAGACGATGAATTCCAATTAAATATTTTGTAACCAACTCAACAACATATGTACTGAAGTATTTCAGGAAATTGCCACACGGAAGATAAGGGAAAATCAAATCATAAGAACTCCTTATCGACATCCAAATCACAAGAGAAGACATCTCAATTAGTATACTTATCTATATCACTCAGAACAGAAACAACGCACTTATGTTTCAAAGATATTGATGTCAACACAATCCAGTATTACAATAACAATTTATCCCAGCTATCAAGTAATTAAAAAGTTCCACGGAAGATTGATTTTGGATGGTTAGATCATTTCACAGTACAACAATTTTGTACAACACTCAGAAGTTCATATCGTTTTGTATCATCAAAGATAACACTTCTGAGACAAGAAGACATTCGAGACAGGAAAAGAGATCAAGCTTTTTCATTAATAAGCTTTGAGGACAAAGCATTCATAAAGGGGAAGACAATGTTATGAATGTAAATAATTAATAATTAAATAGTTAACAGTAATTAGAATATTGAAAAGGTATGTCACAAAAGACATGACCGTTAATGAAGGGGTACCCTCCTAGATATATTACATGGGGCCTTCAGTTGTAACCATAGTTGCGGGGGAGCGCCC
>APFE030535080.1:0-30527 GCA_000404065.3 Pinus taeda | reverse complement strand
TGGTCCCTTTTATGGTTATTATGGTGCTGGAGGGTAGGAAACGGAGGGGCCAAACTGGAGAGGGGGATGAAGAAGCTGGAGGAAGTGAAATGGGTGAAAACCCCGGTGAGGAGGAGCTGGAGGAGGGTGAACAGAGCACTCAAAAGACTAAGCAAGACCAAACCCCATTGTGGAAATATGTTCAAAGGGCTGAAACAGGGAGAGGGGGTGGAACCACTAAATTTCATTGCCCCCATTGCAACACTGATCACACAGGTTCATACACCCGTGCTAGAAGACACCTCTGCGGGAAAAGGCCATGGGATGGGGAGAAACAAATAGGAATCAAAACTTGTGCAGTGGTGTCAACAGCGGATAGAGCCAAATACATAAGGGAGGAGGAGGAAGCCCAATACCAATCAAAAAAATCAAGGGGTTTCTTTGACCGCTCACAATCACAAAGAACTCCTTCAGCATCCTCCCAAGGCAGTAGATATGGAGGCTCAGGGTCATCATCTTTAAGGCGTAGAACCATATCAGATTTCCTTGATGAGGGGTGTAGGAATGATGTGGATTCAAAGGTTTACAGGTTTCTCTATGCATGTGGGATACCATTCAACGTTCTTCGCTCACCTTATTGGCACGAAATGGTTTCGGCCATAAATGATGCCCCTAAAAGATACAAGAGCCCTGGGTATGACAAGGCAAGAACCGTTGGCCTTGATAATGAAAAAGCAAAAATATCACATTCTTTGAATAGAATGACAAGTGCTTGGACTGAGCATGGGGTGTCCATCGTATCTGATGGATGGACAAATGTAAAAGGCAAGCCATTGATAAGTGTTCTTGCTGTGTCTGTTAATGGTCCAATATTTCTCACTGCACATGATTACTCAGACAAGTTCAAGACCACCATCAACATTGCAGAAGCATTACTTGAAACAATTGACCGTATTGGGCCATACAATGTCATACAAGTCATCACTGATAATGCTGCTAATTGTAGGGCAGCGAGAACAATTATTGAAGACAAATACCCCAATATATTTTGGTCTGGATGTTTGGTTCACACATTGAACCTTCTGTTGCATGATATTGTCAAGAACAAAAATGTACAATACCAATGGATTGGTGATTTGTACAAAAAAGGAAAAAAACGATAAAATTTATTACAAATCATAGCAATACCCATGGCCTTTTCCGCAGTCACTCGAGATTGGAGTTGTTGAAGATTGCGAAGACGAGATTTGGTAGCTATTACCTCACCTTCAAGCGCCTTTTGAAGGTAAGAGAGTCAATGGCTAGCATGGTATCAAGTCCACATTGGCAGGTATTGAAGGAAAGGGCTACAAATGCAGCTGACAGGGGAGGTTTTGAAATGGTGGAGGAGGCCGCTCTTGATGGCCAATTTTGGACAAGTGTGAGGCAAGTTTTGGATTTCACCAAGCCCATTTATCACATGATTCGGTTTGCAGATACAGACAAACCAGTGATTGGCGAGGTGTATGAGCAGATGGACACCATGTTGGGGCAAATAAAAGATCATAACAGAGATCCCAACTTGTACAAACTGATTCACGATTGTGTGTGTGAACGGTGGAATAGACTTAATCTTCCACTACATTGCTTGGCGTATATCCTTACGCCAAAATACTACTCTACGTCTTGGTTGGGCCAACCTGCAGCAGGGGGTGGGGTTAGGACCAAACCCCATTTAGATCCAGAGGTAACTAGAGGATATCTGGAAGCATTAGAAAAATTGGTACCTGACAGGGAGGAATGTGCAGCTGTGCGCTTTGAAATAGGCAGATACTTCAGTGGCACTGGTTTGTATGGTAACTTCCATGCAATGGACGATAGAGATAGATTTGATACTCTCACATGGTGGGAAACATATGGCGGGCAGGGACTTTTGCCAAAATTGGCAAAAAAAGTTCTTTCACAGGTTGTAAATACTTCTTCTGCAGAGAGGTGTTGGAGCCCCTACAGCTACATACACAATGTGAAAAGGAACAGACTCAATGAAAACCGAGCAGAAAGCTTGGTTTATGTGCACTACAACTTGAGGTTGTTGAGTCATTACTGTGATCGGGCTAATGAGGATCCCACATATAGAATTTAGGACAATCACCCAGAGGATGACAATTTGGAGGATGGCATTGTACATATTGAAGAACTGGAAGAAGAACTTGTAAGGGATGAAGATGATGCTTCCATGCCACCTCCACCTCCACCTCCACCATCCAGTAGCAGTGCTCGAGGTCCGAGTCTTGTTCCTTTGCTGCCGCCACCTTCATCTACACCCTCAGTGGAGGTTCTAGTTCTGGTCGTCGGTCTGTGCGGGAGACTCCGAGAAGACCACCACGACCTCCTTATACTCCTGGAAACTCTCGTGGCAAGGGCCACATGTAGATTTATCATTTACAATTTACTTGTCTTTTCTAGTTTCTATTAGACTTTAGTTTTCATAACTGTTGAGTTTTGAGTCCTTGACTCTTGACTCTTTCATATCATAATGATATTTTTTGTAACAATATATCACTGTGACAATGAAAATTTGAAGTTTGAAGTTGGGCCTTGGCAATTATAACTCATTGGTAATGATTGTGAATTATGAATATGATGCTTCGTAAAAGACTAAAGTTGTTTCATTTCATTTCATTATTCATGTTTCATTTTATAAATTTATAACATTTCATATCATGTTAACAGTTAGAAGTTAGAACGTAGAAATATCTAAGATATTACTTCTTGTAATGGTTAAACTTAGCTTACAAGTACAACTTTGGTGATCAATGATGATAAATGCTATTGAATTTCAATTTTTAAATCTTGAAGTTGAAACTTTAAGATTGAATGTGATGAATCATGATTCATGAGACTCAATATGTTGCAGTTGTAATATGTGTAAAATTACTATCTTGTGGACATGGTTGATGACGATTATAATTTTTAGATGATTGATGTGATGTGGTTCAATGATCAATCTATGTTTTTTTATGTTTTTTATGTCTAATTCATCATTCTACATGTTTTTGTTGACATATATGTATCAAAAATTAAAAAATATAAAAAATATATATTTTTTTTAAAAATCGCTCCCGGATTCGCTCCCAAACCGGGAGCTTCTGAAAATGGTCGCTCCCGCTCCCGCTTCCGCTCCCGCTCCCCACTCCCGCTCCCGCTCCCAAGTAACATTGAATTTGACTATCACAATAGACATTGGTCGCCTCCATCCTCTGCCTGAACAAGCTTACTAATAGCTTCCGAGGCCATATAGCTTTGCATGTAGTTGTGTTGGCTGCCATATACTCTGAGTCTACAGAGCTCAGTGCTACTGACTTCTGTTTCCTGCTACACCAAGAAACCATCCCTGATCCAACACTGAAGTAGTACCTGGAGGTACTTTTCCTGTCCACTGAACTGCCTGCCCAATCTGCATCTGTGTACCCATAAATTCTGACGCCATCCCCTCAAGTATATTTCAACCCATACTCGACTATGCCACGAAGATACCTCAGAATATGCTTCACTGCTGCCTAATGTACCCTCTTTGGTTCTACCATGGACTGACTAGGGTATTGACTACGAAGAAGATATTTGGCCTTCTGTTGACCAAATACATGAGGGACCCAACGAGCTGTCTATACAAGGTGGGGTCGACATCCTTTCATCTGATGCATCTATCATCTTCTAGTTGGTAATCATGGGCGTAAACATGGGTCTGCTTTCCTGCATTTTGAACCTCTGCAGAATATCTATAGCATATCTTCCTTGCCCAAGGAAGATATCCCCAACCTTCTGCCACACTTCCAATTGTAGGAAATAGTGCATCAACCCCAAATCCTTGATGTCAAATTCTGCTGCCAGGTTCCTCTTGTTAGTTTTTGTAGCATTGGATGTGTTCTAGCCTTGAAATTTTGTGTAGAGGCTAGAATGCATGAGATCTCCAAAACCCATAAGTTGTTTCTGGAAATTCCACCTAGAAATGACTTAATTAGATTATTAGTCAGTTTTTAAATATTTCCTAAGTCTAAACTTAGGGAATATGGCTAATTAATTAGAATTAATTAAGTTAAGGTGTGAATGTTCTAGAAACTCACACTGACTGCAAGTTAATCCTAGCCATCGACTAAGATCTAATCTTAGTCGTTGAAGTCTCAACAAAGGATTATAAGAAGTCGATGGGGCTTAGAGAAATCACTTTAGTAGTTCGATTTCATGAGCAGATCAATTTCTAGAGTAGCAACAATCAGTTGCCGAAGAGAGAGCTAGTGAGATCAAAGTAGTGATTGAGGGGCAGGGATAGTGCGTTGGAGGAAATATTTTCCATATCCTTGGAGGTAGCAGGAAGTGAGTCGAATTATCCCAGAGAGGCAGCGTTGAGGGACTACGCAGCGCTTCAGTTAGGCAGATCGATTTGGTGAGGAGAAAAAATTGTAGACTTAGGAACCCATTAAAAATATTAATTATTTTAATATCTCTCTAACCAGGTGGAATTTCCCCAAACCATTTATGGGTCTTGTAGATCTCATGTGCTTTAGCCTCTCCACCAAATTTCATGGCTAGAGCACATCCGATGCTACCCCAAATCAACAGGTTCTACCCTTGGATTGACTTTTGTTAGTGGAGAGTGGTAAGGTCTTGCGAGTCACTCTTGATCAATTTGTCTTTATTATCTATATCAATGTTCAACAAAGTTGAGACGAGATACAAAGATGGTACATGATGATAGGATGGCATGATGATCAATGATGATGGATGGATTGGTAGGTGGAATTCTCCCTAGTTGAGAGGGAGTGCTAAAATTGGCAACTAGGGCCAAATTCCACTTTGAACAACTCATTTGATGGAGATGATTATTGCATTGAATTCCTCTTTTCGAGAGGATCAAAATCGACCCTATCGAATTTGGATAAGGGAAAATATGTTTTTGATGTCAAGCCCACGCGTGCATATTGTCAAGATCGGCCACATCATCATGTAGGCTCATGAAGCCCATTGGAAATGTCACTTCACCATCAACGACTTGTATAAATATAAGTGAGCTCCAACCTCATTTGGCATCTCACTCACTCACACATTCTTCTCTCTCCTCCTCTCATTGGTTCGTACAACTATTGGGCATATCTTCTCACTCACACGTGTGACAAGGAGGAGAAATTTCAGATAGAGGTACAGGGCCGTAAATTTTAGAAGTTGACTAATGTTTGATAACATTGACCATCATTGACCAAGGACTGCCTGGCCAAGTTTGACTGCGATTTTGGAGGGTTTGACTCTATTTTATGAGGCCACATTGATTGGCACAAGAATCAAGATTTTTTGGGTTGTTTGACCTACGTTGACCGTAGGGATGACTTCAGGTTGACCAAGTTTAACCTCATATTTTGTGATTATTTTGGGCTGATTTTGACCACTACTGAAGGTCGAGTTTGAATGCCTTTGACCGAGCTTTAAAGGGGATGTTTTCCTGCTGCGTTGACCCTTTGACTTTTTGGTTAGGGCTGAATTTGACTGTAGATTTGACAGGGATGTTTTGACTTTGATTTGGCAAGTCAATTTTGAGTTTTTGTATTCTCTCTCTACTGAACATTTGATATAATAAAAAGAAGAATTGATCAAAGGGTTTTCCCCATCTTGGGGTTTTTCTCTAGCATCCGCCGAATCTGGTGTTCTCTTGTCTTGGCTTGTCTTCTGCATTTTTTTATTCATGTTCTATCTACAGTTACTATCAATGTGATTTCTATTGGAAAAATAAATTGGAAATTGTCATTGGGCTGCTAAAGGAACATTGAAGTAATTATGCTAAGCATAGAACATACCATTGTTATCTAAATACTAAAATTAACAGAAAATCCTCCTAGGACTTCACCACCATTCAATTTTTAGAAGAGCGAATGTAGGAATACCAACATTAATAGATTTGGATCTTCATGTTGTAGCTTGTCCAAAGATAACAAAAAAAAAGACTTTTGAGCTATAAGATGATGTAAGATATGATTGCCATATTATATTAGATGAAAGAGACACAACAACCTACAACAACAATAGTCACCTTAATTGCACACTATATGTTCAACTATTCCCATTGTGCCATGTCCCTTCTCAAAGACATTAATCACAGGGTGAAACTACACATTTTTGGCACAATTTTGACTTAGGAGGAGGACCCCACACATAGACTTAGGAACTATGGGGCAATTTCGACTTTATTTAAGAGCTAGTGGAATGTGGGGGCCACCCACATGGGGAATTCGAACTTGGCCATTTAATGTGCTTGGAGGGAAATCAGATGGGTGGATGGAGGGGCCCACATGAGGCTAAGGAGGCCCAAGGTAATAAAAGGAGGATCAACTCTCATTTTTGACCATCTTCTACATTTGCAAACAAACACTCACTTGTATGCTTTGTTGCTTAGCAAGTCTACCCGCTGTTTAGCCACGAATCTCTCACGCGGGAGATTCAACCTCTACTTTGGGGGACTATCTGTGCCCGCCCTAGGGAGGCTGTTCTAACAGGAGTTTCAGGCAGTCAAGGACAACAACACACTTTAGCCATCAGTTCAGAGAGGGAACTGTGTATTCCTGGGCATCCAGAAAAAACGTAGGAGGAGTTGGAGGTCAGAAAGGGGATTCATTGCTTGTTGGGAGATCTGGGAGTTGAGGAGGTAGCATAGAGAAGGCATTTTCACTGGAGTTGGCAACCAACGAGTCCAGCGTAGCAGTCAGTCGAATTTCCTGGACAGAGGGACTGCGCAGAGGTCATCCAACAACAAATTCGTGGGACTTGGGGAGCAGTTGATCTTGCCCAAGATCCATCTGGGGAGCTTGGAGTTGAATAGCACAGGTAAAAATAACATTTTGGAGGAGTTTGTAGAGGGGTTTGTAGGCTGTTTCATGAAAGTTGAAATTGGCAGTTGAAGCTAGGGAGAGGCCCCAAGGAGGTCGAAAATCCAAAGTCAAAACTAGCTAAATTCCCTTCTAGGTTTTTATGGGTTTTGTCCAAGGTGTCCGAGGTTAAAATCACACAATTTTTTGGGCAGTTTTTGAGCACCTTCCAGCTAGTCGAAGTTCAGCAAGGCAACAGTTTACTGGGGCAGCGCAATGCAGAGTGGTGCAGCAGCTGTGTAGTGTTCAGCTTAGCTATTTTCCCACCTAAGGTTGGTCTTGCTTGTTCATTGGGACAAGCCCAGGTGCACCATTCCATTTTATATTGTATCTAGCCTGCAGATTTTTAATAATATGGCTCAGCTGTTCCTTATTGGCATCATTTCCATGGATGTTCGATGTGTGTTTTATTTTTTATATGTTGCTGCACAGTTTATTTGCTTAATATCACTTACATTCCTACTTAGGAACATTATAGTGGTATCAGAGCCTAGTTCTTGGCTTAGCTTCGGGGATTGTTCCCTAGGAGAGAAGGGGACCAACAGAACATCACCTACCATAGGTAGAGGTACATGAGCAGAGAAAGGGAGGATAGAAATTACTCCAATTACGGAGGATAGAGGGAAACTAGTGGCCGTAGAGGAGGAAATGATAGAGCCCAAGAGTAGGGAGGAGATGGCTTTCAAAAGCCTCCTGAGGGCCTTGAGTGACTCGACCAAGGGGCAGAAAGACATGCTAGAGGAGATCAAGTCACAAAACAGAGAAAGGACAATGCCTAGAGGGTTTCTATGTGGAGAAACATTCGGGACCTCTCAACCTTTCGATCGGCCCTCAACAGTAGCGCAACGCCCTTCAGTCAGTGTGTCAACTCAGGCTACGCTACCTTCTTTTGTGCCAATGGCACAAATCGAGCTTGCAAGGGAGGAAAATCCTCTTAGATGGGGGATTACTTCAAAGAGTGGCAGACCATGGATGAAGACTTCAAAGAAGCCCTCTCCTTTAGAGATTATTGCAAGCTCAAGAAGAGTGAGAGGAACAAGGGGTACGGAGGACAAGGGACCCAAAACTATGAGCTGCGAAGAACCATAGGGAGGATGTATTTCCCTACTTTTGATGGAACTGTAAAGTGCACGACCAGGGCTTGGATTGAAAAGATACTTTCAACTCAACCGGATGATAGAGTAGGAAGCCATTAAGATGGCCATGTTGCACCTGGAGGGGGAAGGCTGTGATTGGTGATTCCATGGCTTGACCACCTTAGGGCATGCCTAGATAGTTTCTTACGAGGACTTCACGCGAAGGGTGATGGAGTGATTCAATCAAAGGGATCTAGAGGCGCATTTCAGGGAGCTGACACAACTTCGCCAAACTGGCAACCCAGAGCAGTACTTTTCAGATTTTTTGTGTGTGTCAGTGATGGTCCCGGATCTATCCGAGGAAAGGAGGGTATATACCTTCATTGAGGGCTTGCTTGAGCCCCTGCGTGGACTGGTGAAGTTATGTAGGCCTTCCACGCTGTAGGAAGCGGTCTTGTGTGCCAGAGATCTATAGGAGGCCATCCCTAAGACTAGAGCACCATTTCCTCCACAGACCCTTTTCCCACAGAAGGGGCATGAGACTAGACCCCCACCACCGTTGACCACTTAAGGGAGGGGGCAATTAGATGAGGAGACATGGAAGGACCTTCGGAGGAGGAAGTTGTGCTTCACATGCAGAGAACCATGGGCACCTAGCCATAGGTGCACTACAGGTAGAGCACACTACATTGAGGTCTTTTTTGATAGTGACTAGGAGGATGAGGTGGAGCAGGATTGTGGTGGGATAGATGGAGAGAATCCGACAGACAGAGGGCCACCACCTCCACCTCCACAGGGAGGGGCACCCCTTGCCCCAGCAGGAGGAGTCCTTGCTTCTTTATGCAGGATTCCATAGTTTTTGACACTGAGGATCAGAGGCACTATATAGGGAAAAAGGCTATCAGTGTTGGTAGACAGTGGGGCTACCCACAATTTCATAGATGCACAATTGGTCTAGAGGAGGGGCCTCACCACAACAGAGTTTGAGGGTTTCTCAGTCCTCGTGCCAGGTGACCGTACCATCCAGTGCACCAGATATGTGCCCTCCTTGATAGTAGTTATGGGGAACTACTCGATGACGGACCACTTCTTTGTGGTCGATGTGTCAGACACCAATGTGGTGATGGGTGTCCATTGGCTGTATTCCCTTGGGCGAGTCATGACAAATTGGAGGAAACCAGAGATGAAGTTCATTGGGCCAGATGGAAAACTGGTGGTCTTGAGAGGCATGCAGTCTTACCCACCTCAGACAGTTTTGGCACACAGGTTGGAGGTAGATCTATGTTATGGAGACATTGCATGGGTAGTTGAGTTGAGGATCTTAGAGGCTGGGGGACAGGCACAGCCACCACCAGTAGGCATACAGGCTTTACGGGACAGGTATGCAGTATTGTTTTGGGACATTCCACCAGGGCAGCCACCAGATAAAAGATTTGAGCACACCATTGAGCTGGAGCTGGGTGTATAGGTAATGATCACTACTCCTTACAGGCATCCCAAAGCCTATAAGGATGATATATAGAAGGCCATCCAGGAGCTGCTTGCATTGAGCCATATCAGGCCAAGTTCTAGTCCTTTCGCTTCTTCAGTATTGCTGGTGAAGAAGAAGGATGGAACCCTTCGGATGTGTATTGAATACCGGGCCCTCAACCAGAAGACTCTTAAGAACTGGTACCCTATTCCCCGCATTGACGAGTTGATGGATGAGCTTAGAGGAGCCAAGTACTTCTGTAAGATTGATCTGTGTTCAGGGTACCACCAGATTGGGGTGAGGGATCAGGACATCCTGAAGATAGCTTTTTGGTGCCACGATGGGCACTTTGAGTTTCTGGTCATGTCGTTTGGGTTGACCAATGCTCCAGCCACATTCCAGTCAGGCATGAACCATGTCTTCCGGGGACAACTGAGGAGGTTCGTGCTAGTGTTCTTCAATGACATCTTGATCTATAGCCGGACTTAGGAAGAGTACCTCCAACACTTGGAGGAGGTACTGCGCATTTTGGAGGAGCAACAGTTCTATGCCAAGCTCTCCAAGTGCGAGTTTGGGTTGACAAATATGCTCTACCTATGGCATATCATTGGAGCAGATGGGGTGAAAGTTAATGAGGAGAAGATTCAGGCCATCCGGGATTGGCCAGTACCTTGAGACGTGACTATGCTGAGGGGCTTCTTGGGCATTTTCACCTATTACAGGAAGTTTGTTAAAGAGTTCTCACAACTGGAAGCTCCTTTGACCAACTTGACCAAAAAGGGGCTCTTCGTATGGACTGATGGAGCCCATATTGCCTTTGATCACCTCAAGGAGATGATGAGCAGTTGCCCTGTCTTGGCACTTCCCGACTTTTCCCGGCCATTCATGGTAGAGTGTGATGCATCTGGGGTAGGAGTTGGATCAGTATAGTAACAAGAGGGGCATCCCATAGCTTTTGAGAGTCGAAAGCTCCTACTGCATGAGCTACCATATTCCATATATGACAAGGAGATGCTGGCCATTCTGCATGCATTGGCCAAGTTTCGCCAGTACTTGGTGGGCAACCGGTTCCCAGTGAAGACCGATCACAACAGTCTTCGACATTTCATGGGGTAGCAAGCCTCAACGACTGAGAACAGAGATGGGTCAGCAAGGTGCAGGGCTATGATTTCAACATCGAGTATGTGCGGGGGAAGCACAATGTGGTGGCCGATGCTCTATCTCAGAGACCAGTTGGGTTATCTCTCATGAGCATTTGCCAGGATTGGAAGGCTTAGTTATTGGTGGAGTACTCCAAGGATAGGAGGGCATGCGAGGTATTGGAGGGGACACATGCAGATGAGCGTTACTATGTGATGGATGAGGTCATCTATTACAAGGGGCGCATTTACTTAGTGCCCAACTTGCAGTTGAGGGAGAGGATACTCCAGGAAGCTCATGATTCACCATTGTTCAGACACGTGGGGTTTTAGAAGACTTATATGGCTGTTCGAGAGAGATTCACATGGAAGGGCCTCAAGGAGGACGCGCTGCAGCATGTGTGGGAGTGTGAGGCCTGTCTGTGGAACAAGGGGGAGCTGACCCACCCTGTAGGACTACTACAACCACTTCCCATTCTGGAGGGGTAATGGGAAAGTATTTCGATGGATTTCATCACTGGGCTCCCCACAGTATAGGGGAAGGATTGCATATACATAGTGGTTGATAGGTTGACCAAATTTGCCCACTTCTTCGCAATCCCCACTAGGTACACGGCTGCGCAGGTTGCCGAGTTGTTCTTCCAAAAGGTTTTAAGGCTGCTTGGGCTCCCCAAGAACATAGTGAGTGACATAGACAACAGATTCATGGGTGGCTTTTGGCAGGAATTCTTCAGGTTGGTTGGGACGGAGCTCACTCCTAGCACCAGTTATCACCCTCAGACTGATGGCCAAACAGAGAAGGTTAATCAGTGGTTGGGGAGGGGTCGCTGAGGAATTATGTGACAGGTTAGCAGAGGACGTGGATTCGGTGGTTGCATCTGGGCGAAGTACTGCTACAACACTATGCACCACATGTCTATTGGTATGACTCCTTTCCGTGCCCTTTATGGATATGATGCACTAACTTTTGCTGATATTGTTTTTGGAGACAGCCGGGCCCGAAAGGCCAAAGACTGGGTCCAAGATAGCCAAGATATCCTTAAGGCTCTGAAGGATATTTTGGTGACAACCCAAAATCAACAAAAACTTTATGCAGACCGACATAGGACAGAGAGGCACTTTGACGAGGGGACTTAGTATACCTCCTGCTGCAGCCTTACAGGCAGTCTACGCTGAAATGGAAAGGGGCCAAGAAGCTACAACCACGCTTCTATGGGCCCTACCGGTTGACTAGGCGAGTTGGGGAGGTGGCTTATGAGCTGGAGCTGCCTCGAGGGAGTAGAATACACAATGTGTTTCATGTCTCATGCCTGAAGAAGGTGTTGGGACAACA
Source organism: Pinus taeda (assembly GCA_000404065.3). NCBI lineage: Eukaryota > Viridiplantae > Streptophyta > Pinopsida > Pinales > Pinaceae > Pinus > Pinus taeda. The sequence continues at coordinate 18,639 of APFE030535080.1, read as the reverse complement.
GGTGACGACAATGGCTGATCTACCCTTGCTAGATGATGAGGGCCACTTGGTGTTAGAACCAGAGGCCATTTTGGAGAGTAGGGAAAGGAGACTGAGGAGCAGGATCATCAGGGAGTTCTTGGTATGCTAGAAGAACTTGACGGATGAGGATGCCGCGTGAACACATATTGAACCACCTAACGTTGAGGTTGCTTGAGGGCAAGCAACATTTGGGAGGGGATGACTGTCATGTCCCTTCTCAAAGACATTAGTCACAGGGTGCAGCTACACATTTTTGGCACAATTTTGACTTAGGAGGAGGACCCCACACATAGACTTAGGAACTATGCGGCAATTTTGTCTTTGTAATGACCCATCTATAAATACAAAGAACGCAAGCATAATAGCAGGTATACGGTACATGCATATGATAGCTACATATGCATGTGTCGCATACACCGCACTAGTATTTTATACTAAATTGATTATAAGCGCTAAATACCATGACACTTCTTGGAATATAAGTTCTACTCATTCATCAATATTACATAATGTATGGTTAGATCTTAAAAGAAGACTATATATATTATATGCTCCAGATTATTGATAAATTATATTAATAAATTAATAAAATAAATGTTAAATATTAATATAAGTAATTAATTAAAAAAGGGGATCCAAGTATAAAGTTTATAATGTTGTATTTAAAACAAATATATATAAAACAATGTGATATGTTATAAAAAACAACGTTATAATGTTTAAATGATACATGGTATATACAATGTATTGGTTATATTAAATATAATTAATAAAATATCATATGGTTAAAAACATAAAGGGGTATTAATTCACGACCTGAATCAAGACCAGGAAGGGATACGTAGGCGCGGGTGTGTCATCAACAGGGTGAGCGGTGGCTGCAGATGGAAGGGCGGCCACCGCCAAACCAGAGCATAAAAACCACGGGACATGGAATTTGGAGACAAAAAAAAAAAAACCAGAAGGAAGAATTCGGAAGGGAAGGGAATCAGCGATTGGAAGAGCTTGAGAGTTCTGAGGTTCTGGGCACGGGGGAACAGTCAGCGTCTGTTAAGAAGCTTACTGGATTGAGCAGCCAGGCTCTGCCCAGTCTGGCTGGGTGGATTCGGTCTCTCGGTAACTGTAGCAGCGTAGCCGGAGGCATCTTCAACTGCAGGAGTACAGGTAGGTACCTCAACAGTCCTGTTAATTGATTTTGTCAGGTTTCTGTTGAAAATGTTACAGGTTCATCCTTTAAATCCCTTACTGTTTTTTTTTTTGCATTTGTTTATCGGTTCTTACAGTCTTTATTTAGGAGCTAGTGGAATGTGGTGGCCACCCACCTGGGGAATTCAAACTTTGCCATTCAATGTGCTTGGAGGGAAATCGGATGGGTGGATGTAGGGGCCCACATGAGGCTAAGAAGGTCCAAGGTAATAAAATGAGGATCAACTCTCATTTTCGACCATCTCCTACATTTGTAAACAAACACTCACTTGTATGCTTTGTTGCTTAGCAAGTTTATCGACTGTTTAGCCATGAATCTCACACGCGAGAGATTCAACCTCTACTTCAGGGGACCATCCGTGCCTGTCCTAGGGAGGCTATTCTAATAGGAGTTTCAGGGAGTCAGGGACAACAACGCACTTTAGCCATCAACGCAGAGAGGGAGTTGCGTATTCCTGGGTAGCCATAAAACACGTAGGAGGAGTTGGAGGTCAACGAGGGGATTCATTTCTTGCTGGGAGATCCGGGAGTTGAGGAGGCAGTATAGAGGTGGCATTTTTGCTGGAGTTTGCAGCTAGCTAGTCCAGTGCAGCAGCCACTCGAATTTCCTGGATAGAGGGACTGCACAGAGGCCATCCAACGACAAATTCGTGGGACTTGGGGAGCAGTTGATATTTCCCAAGAGCCATCCAGGGAGCTTGGAGTTGAATAGAACAAATAAAACCAACATTTTGGAGGAGTTTGTAGAGGGATTTGCATGTCGTTTCCTGCAAGTCGAATTTGGCAGTCAAAGCTGGGGAGAGGCTCCAAGGAGGTTGAAAATCCAAAGTCAAAATGAGCTAAATTACCTTCTGGGTTTTCCCGTGTTTTGTGGAAGGAGTCCGGGTTAAAAGCACACAATTTTCTGGGCAAATTTTGAGCACCTTCCAGCGAGTCGAAGTTCAGCAAGGCAACAATTTACTGGGGCAGCGCAGTGCAGAGTGGTGCAGCAGCTGGGCAGCCTTCAACTCAACTATTTTCCCACCTAGGGCTGGTCTTGCTTGTTCATTGGGACAAGCCTAGGTGCACCATTCCATTTCATATTCTATCTAGCCTGCAAATTTTTAATAATATGGCTCATCAGTTCCTTATTGGGAGCGTTTTCATGGAAGTTTGATGTGTGTTTTATTTTTTATATGCTGCTGCACAGTTTATTTGCTTAATATCACTTACATTCCTACTTAGGAACATTAGACATTGTCCAACAATTCCTCAAGTTGCAAAGCTATCCATTAGAAAATTTGACATTTGTTATGAGTGATAAGGTAGATTGTGGCTCTACAATATTTCCATTATTCCTTGTTTGATATATGCTCAAAACATTTTAATGGTTGAACTATATATAGAGGATGAGACCTTCACTTGGTAGAAAACACACACATAGACCCTAACATCTAAAAACCAACCACCAATCAACACATTAGATGATTTCAAGGCTATTGTCCAAAATTGGCTTTACCCATCCGGCTATAAAAATGCCATGTTGGCTTAGTGGTCATACCTTAGATATTTTATCGGGTCGTTCATACAATACTTCATAGTGGAATTAGTAACTCCCTCAAGCTTGAGGTACAATACCCTAATGATACCCTTTGCATCAAATTTATTTTAGGTCTGTTCCTAACATTAGAAATGACTAGAGGTTTTCCCAATTTCTTCATTAGAGCATGCTTTTCATTTACCTTCCAAGATGAAAGATAAGTTACCAAAGGCTAATCAATTTGTCAAGCAATCATCACAACTCTATCAGACAAAGGATTTTCCTTACCTTTCTCTCTCAACCGCTGTTTGTCATGATCAAGCATTAGGGGAATTTTGAGGTCTAAAATAGGCTTCCTAAGGAAAATAATAGTTAAAATAATAAAATGAGAGGTGAATTTTTAAAGGAAATAAAACTACTTTTGTTATTGCATTTTTGGTTTACCTCCTTATAGGTTTATTCAAATGTCAAGTGTAGGCATCCATTGGACGTGGCATTAGATTTTGCATCCAACAAGTACCCACTTTGCATACTCAAAAGTATGCAGAATGGGTACTCTTTGGATGCAGAATTATCCACATCCAATAGGTGCATACACTTGACACTTGAGTAAATCTACAAGAATATAAGTTGAAAATACAAATAAAAAAATGCAATTTTCTTATTTTCCCTCAAAAAATATTTACCCTTGGCGGATGGCATCATCATATTGAATCTTATTAGTTCTTTTAAAGTTGATTTGTTTAGTATATTTTTTTTGTTTTGGGCCCGTTTTTGTCCTCATCTTGAATGTTATTGGTTCTTTTAAAGTTGACTGGTTTGGTACATTTTTTGTTTTGAGGCCCATTTTTTACCTCGAAATTCCCCTAATGTGACAACCAATTCCATCTCTTCTGTTAGCCCTACAAAGCAGAAATACTGCTTTTATCACATGCAACTTTGTCATTTCGATGATGAACATCATGCCTTGTAGGATAAACAATTCAAGGCCCTTCTCACTAAACAACATTACTCTAGTGAAGAAGATGACCTTGATGAACAATAAAAGGAGATTGATGTCAACAAGGCCAACTTGTCCAACCATCAGTTGGTCCTTATGCCTAAAGATAAAGCTTACAGTAAGTGAGAATCTGTCTTCTCAAACAACATTGAGGTTAGGAAGGAATTTAGACAATTGATCATGGTCAATGGCAATGAAAAGAGCCCTAATTTCTCAATAATTGGTCGATCCACTCAAGCTTCCTACCACACAACGTCCTAAACTCTATCATCCTGGATGGGTCATGGAAACATATTATTTAAGCTTGCCACTTGGATGTGTTTTATCACTTTTGTCATTGGATCTTTAATTGACATAGTTCGTTGTGATATTACACCCCTAAATTCTTGTGATTTAGTTCTTCGTACTCCCTACCAATATGATCGACCACAAGGTAGTCTACAATGGCTTCCACACAGATCCTATTGAATGTGCAAAGATGATAAAGCCTACAAACTTACATCATCTTTTGGCAATTCCTTGTCATTTGAAGGGATGACTATCGGCCTAGTGAGTGTTTATAATTTTATGACTCTTTGTTTCATTTTGATGCATTTGTAACATTCAACTCCATAAATTTCATACATTAGTATGGAGTTCAATTTCAAGTTGCATGTAGAAACTCCAACATTCATCCTGTTTCAAACAATGGTTTGCTCATGTCATTGACAGATTAGATTGAGTGACATTCCTTAAGAACAAACTTGTTTGTAGTTCCCTGTAGCCCAAAAATTTGTAGCTCAACTCTTGTGCTAAAGTGTTTCAAGTTCAACAACCCCAAGGTTATCTTGATTATTCAATGGGACATTCACAATGTTTCTTCTTCCTACTGTTGTAGCTAAACAACATGTTCTACATCTGTTGCTTGCACTCACTTTAAAAGATTCTCTTTTCGACTATGTCATAGCATCCACATGGGTCAATGCAACGAACACACTTACATATCCCTTGTGGACTATCCTTTGTTGGAAAGGTTGTCCTATTAGAAGAAATCAGGGATAATTTTCTCTTGTCATAGAGAGAATGAGAAAACTTAGTCCTAGCTCCCATTGGAACAAATATGAACATGTATTATATTTGTTGTATTGTGCTCTTACATGCATTTAATAGAATGTAGAGTGCAAAACATGTACATTTCAACAATCTCCCTTTTGTAGTTACATTCTTCGTTCATGTGTGAGTATGTGCATAGCTGCCTTACTGTGCTCATGTCAAATTTCCCCTTTGCAATTGACATCCATTTTATTAGAATATTACAATGTAAATTTCTTACAAATGTCTTAGGGACTAAAAGAGGTTTTTGTGGTAGTAAAAAAGATAACATGATAAGCAAGGGCCAAAAATGGCTTGTCAATCTTAAAATTAACTAACTTATTGCAACAAATTAGATATGCCTTGCACTTTTTATGTGTAGTGAAACAAAATCTTTTGAAAATTGCATGATAAATATTTAAATGGACAATAAGATAGAGCATTTCTTTATTCACTGCTAGGTGGGCAATCTGCACTGGCGCTGCGGCTTCTTTTGGCAGGTTTCTCACAAAAGATTTCTTCCTCTATTGGCACACCTATTGGCGATGAGGTAACTTCTCCATAGATTTGACCTTCTATTACTCATATACGTTTTCATAATTGAAGTTTTATATCTCCCGCATATTTTGGATTTGCAAGTATTTTTCATAAAAAAAACCAATTTTCAAAGATTTCTTTTGGTAGTTTCGTGCTGCTCGTAAAGCTTCAGAGGAAATAGGAGCTCAAATAGTGTTGGGGGACCGTCCCATTGAAATCACAGTAAGTTTATTTTGTTTAAATCACATCTTGGAATTTATTTTAAGACATGTCTCCCCAGTCCATATTTGATTCACACACATGAAAGTCTCTATAATCAAATCATTATTATGGGAGAAGTTTCTTTACGATGCATATTTATTAAGTATTCCAACTTTTAGGCCAATTCTTTGCACATGATATAAATTTCGTTGGCCTTTGAAGATTAGTTTATTTGCAACTTGTGTTTCAGCTTGAAAGGGCTTGGAAAGCTCTTAGATGGACTGAACAACTAGGATTCGTCAACACACTTATCCAAGGGACTTTCTTTCATCCTCTTGATGTATCAAAAGGAAATCTTGAGGTCCATCCTCTCCTATATTAAAGCGTCTATACTCATTGGATATCTATTTTCGTTCTTGTAACAAATATGGTTAGTCTTATTTTGTCAAGCATAGTAGATGCATTCGCTAGGATTAAAACATCTATAGATTTTTATTTATACATTTCATTGCATTGCTATTCAATTTGGTAGTTTTCATAGCAACAAAAGACCTTGGCAGTGAAACTTATCATGAACCTAGTATAATCATCAATAGCTCCAAACTTAAAAATCTTGAACTTGTGGGTTATTTACTTTAACATCATAAAAAATATCAATTAGGTAAGTTTCCAAATGATTACTCGATATGACACCCATTAAGTTGTCTATTTTGAATTTTTCTATGATTTATCATTAAGTTGATCTTATTTCTGAAGTCAAGTTCCAATTCTAACATTTTATGTTTCTTTAATATATTTGAAGAATTGATCATGGTCTTATACATGTTGCAACATCCACTATCTAATCAATACACTTTCCTTACAAATCATTTTTAAGAGATAGATATGACCTAGGATATGTTACCACCTTGTTGACCCAAAGAACTTATGTGGCTAATTATATTTGAAACCAAGTCTTTCCTTCATGTTTTCACATATTCGCCATTTCTTCATGTTACCCCTCGGTTCTGCATTAGGGTGGCCACATTTTTTCTTCACTAGATTATCCCAACATTTAAGTTGATCTTGTGCATATTTTGAGATGATGTTTGAGCCTAGTGTTCCATGAACAATTGTTCCTTCACCAGGATTGTTGTTGTGTATGATGATAAGCAAAAAGTTGTGAACAATGTATCTTATGTATTTTCACTAGACTATGATTAGTGATTTATGTAAAGAGTTTTCTTTACTTGGGTGGTTTCTCTAGACCTGTGTGGTTTGTCATGGCCTATCCTCTTAGTCCTCATTTCAAGGCTATTCTTGCCCTTACGGCTCATTCTTACCATCTCATATAGACCATTTATGAGGTGGGTGTGTGATGGTTTTGGGGTGGATATATTATGACACATGACTTAGAGTTCCCATAGGTTTTTTTCATTTTACCACTTTGTAAAAGTTGTCCTATTGTATTGTAAAGGTTGTCACATATAGAAGCATGCTTCCCTTTTAGCCTAAGCATGGATATATGTATGTATGTCACTTTGGCCTAGGTGATTGTTTCCCTAGCACTTTTGGGTAATATGAAAGATATTTGGTACTTGAGATCATGGAAAACACCACCATGAGGTGCCTATACATATTTTTATGCTTTTGGATCTTGGAGGTTCCCTTACTTTAATGTATTGGATTGTTTGAGATGGGTTTTCATGCTTGATGCCTTGCTGGAGGGTGCCATATCACCTTCTATGAAGCACTCCACCACTTGACACATATTTGGATGTACAAATCATCATTTTTGAGGAACTAGTTGTCTTGTTCACGCCATCAAAGCATATTTCTTAGACATTGGACTTGTTTTGCGCCTCCTCTTCCTTAGAGATGATCACTGGCATGGATCGAGTTGGTTATGCCTTGGAGACCTCACTCAGAGTTTGTTGGAGCACTTTTGGGAGAGACGACCACTTATCTTGTCCTACGCTTGCCACATGTGTGACTTGGATGACTTTGGATGCTAGCTATTTTCTCATTATGAGGGATTGATCTTGATTGATGGGGTGTGTTGAGCTTATTTCCTTGATTGGAGGAGGGACATAGGAGCTCTTAACCTATTTTCTTCCTCTTTTGGTAGAGACATCCTCTCTTCAAGGAGATTTTGTTCATGTGGCATAACTACTTCACTGTTTATGCATTATATGACCTTGTCTTGATTAGGTAGTTGGAGGATTAAGAGTTTTTTATGAGCCCGTAGGATGTATTTAAGGGTTTATCACCAAGAAAATATTATTGTATTGAGAGGGTTGTTGAGCCTCAAACTCTACATAAGAGGCCCTCCACATACCTTAGCTAGTTGTTGTTGGGATACTTGAGATAATCTTTGTTGAATATCAAGCACGGAGGCTATTTGGTTTCTCATTTCAAGGTTCTATTTGATGTCTTTACAACATTTTGGTTCTTAGATCTTGGATTTTGGTGTGGATTGCTCTACATAGGCAGCGCTAGTGATTTGACATGCTGAAGGGTAAAATCTACCACTTGGAAGGAGTTTAGTATGGTAAAACATCATCTCTCCTTTGTTAGCTTAGTCTTTGATAATTGATAGATTGCTTTATTTACCTTACAAATTATGGAAAGATTATCGATTTCAATTTTTAGCGTATAATTAGATTGCTAGTTGAAGGTGAATGTAATGTCCCCAATTTTGTGAGCATGGGAGTCACTAAGGAATTTTGCCAATTTTAGTAATACTAATTAAAAAGTGGCAAATATTATTGGAGAAAGGTGCCTAGTATTATTTGATTGGAGAATAGTGGCAAATTATTATTTTATTAAATGGCGGCAAAAGTAACTTAGTGGAAAATTGCCCCCACTAATAAAATAATATTAAAAAAAGAGTCTAGAGGCATGAGGAGAAATTATAAAATGAGGATGGACTCATTATGTGGATTATCTTTTGACTATTACACTTAAAACTTCATCTTCTGTTGGAGTTGTTTAGCGCAAGGGTAGAGTGATGTTTAGCACAGGAATTCCAGGCGGGATTCCACTCCATCTTTGGAGGACTTCGAGTGCCTTCCTAGTTGGGAATTTGGAGAGTCCATTGCTGTGATTTCATAGAGCTTCATTTACACTAGTATTCCCAGCTTTGCGTATTTCCTAAGCGTAGAAGCAATTTGAGTTATTTAGTGTGGTCCAACATACAACGAGTTGGAGTCTGGGTTATTTGCAGGAGGATTTTCCTAGTTGGAGCCGAGAATTTTGTGGTGATTTTGCAGGGATAGAGAGCTACAAATCTATTGGATGAAATTCTCTTCATTTGGAAGTGCATAGGGGTTTCTGGCTTAGCCTACGCAAGGAAAGAAGGGAGAAGAATTGTGGAGAGATAAGGGTCGAAGATTGGAGGTATACGTCAAGGGAGAATTTGGCCTGTGGTAGATTTAGCAATAATTTCATAATATCAAATTGTGGGGCGTTTTTTGGCCAGCTTGGGCGATTTGCACTTGTTAGGGGTCACTGGGGGTCGGTGGATTCAACCCAAACCCTTTCTGGGTTTTTTTGGGTTTGGCGAGAGGAGTTCGGGGTTAATTTTGTAGAATTTTTTGGGCAATATTTATGGCAGAAATCAGTGTTCAAGTTAGTAGCCAACAATAGAAATTATTGGAGAAGGGCGCAGCTCACTTCGTGTGAAAATTCTATCACTACAACAACAGATTTATTTTACCTACTTATTTGCCAATAAGTTATTTACGAAAAACCCTTCAGTAAACATTAAAATAAATTTTGCTACAGATATCACACCATAATATAGAAACAAACACATGCACAAGAATCAACACATCAACACAGATATTTTCGACAAATGTCCCCGGAAAAACCCAATGCGGGAAAACCAGTGCAACATAGGAGGATTTTATTATTCAGCAATTCTTCAGTACAACTGGGTGCCAAACTGGCTTACCCATCATAGAACAAATTCTCTAGCACTTCTCCCAACCTTAGTGTCGGGCTTACTTGCCTCTACACAGTTCCCAGATCTACTGCGTCAGCTTCTGCCTCTCTGCGTCAGCACTGGGCCTCTCTGCATCACCCACGTAGGCCTTCTAGTGACTTGCGCAATCTACTGCCTCTGCGTTTGCCTCTCCAACCTTTGTGTTGGTGTCTTGATGCTGATCCCAACTCTGTTCCATACCTGCTGCCTCCTGTTGCTCCCCAGACCACTAGTTCGAATTTCTCAGCTAACCCCACTCTAGAAATCGAACTGACTGGTCTCCCTCAGTATGTTCTCCAACTGACCCTCAAGCCTCTTCTTATACTTTTCCTGTTGGTCCTTCAACGGCCGAGATTAAATCTCTAATCAACAACTAAGATTAGATTTGGCTTGATCCATGACTTTTGGAACTTTCTAACCCAGTTTTCTTTTATTTTTCCTAAGTTTAGACTTAGGAACTCCATTAAAAATATTAATTATTTTAATATCTCCCAAACCGGTTAGAATATGCCCAAACCATTTCTGGGTCTTGAAGATCTCATGTGCTTTAGCCTCTCCACCAATTTTCATGGCTAAAGCACATTCGATGCTACCCCAAATCAACACTCCCTCTTAGCGAGGACTGTGCTTTAGTAATACTCCATATTGAGCATTACTCTGATCATACGACATCGGTACCTGTGCTGATGCTAAGCCTCCTTGCCCAACATCCTCTGCACTACTGCATCCTGTATTGCTAGCAGCCCATGGCTCTATCATTGCCACTGCTACATCTGTACTGCAACTCCCTCTGCATCCATGCTGCTGCTGGTACATCTTCCCAACACTGCATCTGCACTACAACTCCCTCTGTATTTGTGCTGCTGCTGGTCCTTCTTCCCAACATTGCATCTTCACTGCAAACTCCTTCTCGTCATGTTGCATCGTGCTACTATTGACTGCTACTACATTGCAACATCATACCCATTTCTGCTACTGAAATGGATTCTTTGTCATCCCCATCTTCTCCTTGAAATAATCAAACTTGGTTCTTCCAAGGGCCTTGGTAAGGATGTTTGCCACCTGTTCTCCTGTAGGAGTGTAGCTCAACTGTACAACTCCTCGTTGGACATAGTCATTGACAAAGTGACACCGGATATCAATATGCTTTGACCGATCGTGAAACATTGGATTCTTAGAGAGCTTGATGCAACTCTGATTATCACACATGATCCTCATCACCTCCATTTTTCTTTTGAATAGGTTCACAAGCAGTTTTCTAAGCCATATGGCCTCGCACGAAGTTGTGCTTGTGGCTGTATGTTCTTCCTCTGCTGAGCTCAGAGCCACGGATTTCTATTTCCTATTGTACCAAGAGGTCATTCCTGATCCAATGTTGAAACAGTACCCGAAGGTACTTTTCCGATCCACTAAACTTCCCGCCCAATCTGCATCAGTAAATCCACTTAATTTGATATCCTTATTCCTGGTATACAAGAGTCCATATTCGACTGTTCCCTGTATATATCTGAGAACATATTTCGCTGTTGCCCAATGCGCCCTCTTTGTTTCCACCATGAACTGACTGAGGGTGTTGACAGTGTAACAAATGTCAGGCTTGTTATTGACCAGATACATCGGGGACCCTATGAGTTGTCTGTATAAGGTGGGATCAACATCCTTGTCTTTTGATGCATCAATCTTCTTCCAGTTGATGATCATTGGTGTAGCCATGTGTCTATAGTCCTCCATCCTGAATATCTTTAGGATTTTTGTAACATATCTCCCTTGCCTAAGGAAGATCTCCCCCTTTTGCTGCGAAACTTCCAACCCTAAGAAATAATGCATTCGTCCCAAAATCCTTCATATCGAATTTCGTGGCTAGATTCTTCTTGCAGTCCCCGATGAGCATGGATGATCCTGTCAGAAAGAGATCATCCACATACAATACTAAGATTAGAGGCTCATTCTCTACAACCAGATTGTAGAGATTTGGATTTGCGTCACTCTTGACAAATCCCATCTTTTGCAAGTAGCCATATATTCGACCATACCATGCTCTAGGTGCCTGTTTCAGCTCATACAAGGCTTTCTTCAATATGCATACTTGAGACTTCTTCTCATATGCCTCAAAGCCCTCTGGTTGTTCAATGTATACCTCTTCTTCTATCATCCCATTTAGAAATGTCGTTTTGACATCCACCTGATGAATCTCCCACCCCGTCTGTGCTGCAAGAGATATCACGGTTCTAATAGATGTATATTTGGCTACCGGGGTGAAGGTCTCTTTGTAGTCAATTCCTTCCTTTTGATCATACCCCTTAGCCACAAACCTGGCTTTGTATTTCTCAACACTGCCATCTGCAGCATCTTTAATCTTGTAGATCCATCTCGAACCTACCATTGATCTGTCTTGAGGCCTTGGCACTACCTCCTAGACATCGTTCACCATTATGGAGTTGTACTCCTCTACCATCGCATCCAGCCAAACGTGATGTTGAGCTACCTCCTAGAAACTAGTAGGCTCCCCATCCTGAGCAACTAATGGCTGATATCTATTTAGTTGTTTTCGCTCTCTCTTATTGTTCCTTGGCGCACCGATGAAGTCCTCTGCATTTCGCAGAATCCGATGAAGTTCCCTGTTCATTCTTCCTCTGCCAGCAGGTGCTTCTGTTAGCTCCTACTCATCCTGAGATTCTTCCTGATCCGAGGAAGAATTCTTTACTTCTGTTGGTTGAAGAGGTTTGACCAACGACTCCTCTTTTCACTGCTCCTCGGAAGGCATTTCTTGAGATTTTTTGAAATCCCTGTCCTCTATGAACTTCACATTTCGTCGAAATACTAACTTCCTACTCTTGGGAAAATAGATTCTATATGCCTTAGCATTCTCGCTATATCCCACTAGATATCCTTTCTCTGCAGTTTGATCTAGCTTCTTCCTCTTTTCGTCGAGTACGCAACAACATGCTAAGCTCCCAAATATCCTGAAATGACTGACTTCAGGGGCCTTCCCTGTGAAAACTTTCTCTGGAGTAATCTTGCCCAATGCCCGATGAGGAGTCCTGTTCTAAACATAGACTGTTGTGTTGCATGCTTCTGCCCACAGGAATTTTGGCATATCCTGATCATACATCATGGCCGTAGTTGCTTCTGCAATAGTCCTGTTCTTCCTTTTTGCTACTCCATTTTGCGCCAGATTGTAAGGAGCTGTCCACTCTCTTCCGATGCCCTCCTTAGTGCAAAAATCAGTGAAGTCCTTATCGACATACCCTCCACCATTATCAGAGCGCAAAACTTTTATTTTCTTCTCAGTTGGATTCTCCACCAGAGCCTTGAACTCTTTGAATTGACAGAAAACCTCGTACTTGGTTTTCAGAAAATAAATCCAAGTTTTCCTTGAGTGGTCATCAATGAAGGTAAGGAAGTACTCGACACCACTAAGAGATTTAGTGGACATAGGTTCGCAGATATCTGAGTGTATCAATCCTAGTACACTCTTAGCCCTGTTCTTGCTTCTAGGAAATGCTGCTCTAGCATACTTTCCTAGAGCACATCCTCTGCATACATCATCTCGTTATGTACTAAGATCCATAACTCCTGTTACAGTGTTTCTGAGAATTCTTAGAACCCCATGGTGCAAATGACCCATTCTTTTGTGCCATAGTTCGTTCAAATCCTTGTCTCCATGACTGCCTTTTAGTGCCATTGGTGATTCTAGTTGTAGTTTGTACAACCTGTTACTTTTGATCCTGATCTGCACTTTCTTTTTCCAGCGTGGGTGTTTGACGTATACTTTCTCCTTGATGAAGAAAACGTCATACCTTTGCCTTGAAGTTGCGACACGGAAATGAAATTCATCCCCAATCCTAGTACATGTAGCACATTGGTAGCACAGAACTGCTCTCCAGTTTCTGTTTGAAAAACTATGGTACCCTTCCCTACTGGAGTACACTTTGCCTTGTTCCCATTGGTGATCTGAAAGTTCATCCTCTACTTCCGATCATTTGAGAAATATTACCGGATTCCCGTCATATGCCAAGAGGCTCCACTGTCTATATACCATACCTCTGATGATGCAGAGCTAGTTACACAAGCCACTTCTTCTTCCAACTTGGAAGCCAACATAGAGAAATCAAAGTCACTGACTCTTGTGCAATTTTATGAAAATCTATGCGAGTCTCCTGACATAGATGCCTCTACATCATGGTGTCGACCCATAATTGATTTTCCCTTCTTGTTTCTGATCATTTGCTCTGATACCATGTGAAAATTCTACCATTGCAACAACTGATTTATTTTACCTACTTATTTGCCAATAAGTTATTTACGAAAAACCCTTCAATAAACATTAAAATAAATTCTGTTGCAGATATCACACCATAATACAGAAACAAACACATGCACAAGATTCAACACATCAACATAGATATTTTGGACAAATGTCCCCGGAAAAACCTAATACGGGAAAATTGGTGCAACATAGGAGGATTTTATTATTCAGCAATTCTTCAGTACAACTGTGTGCCAAACTAGCTTACCCAACAAAGAACAAATTCTCCAACACTTCTCCCAACCTCAGTGTCAGACTTATTTGCCTCTACGCAGTTCCCATACCTACTGTGTCAGCTCCTGCCTCTCTGCGTCAGCGCTGGGCCTCTCTGTGTCACCCATGCAGGAACAGAGAGGAATATCATACCAAAGGGTGATCGATAAACAGAGAGACGACAGGGTAGTGCGTAGAGCGCGCGGAACTGTAGCAGCACTGTAGCAAGCTTTACTAAATTGAACACATTATGGGACAAGGCTAAGCAAAGCCAAGCAAGCACAACGCAAACCCAACAATAGAAAGCCTTGGTATTAGAACTTACTTCTGATCAAATTCGAAGACTATTAAACAACAGATCTGAGGCGGGTTACTTCTCCTCAACCGAACATGCGTGCGCAACTATGATCTCTATCCACGGATCTTCAAACACCTTCGCCTTACAGTTCCAAGTTCTTTTGGATGACAGAAACTGTCCTCAGATAGGCGGCCCAGTAGGCTTCAATATTAATAAAAACAAGCAAAATACATAAGGCTTATTACAACATAAGATCTCAGAGTTCTCTGTCAAGCGATGTCTTGAACATCTGCAGATCTCTCTTTTTATAGACTCCCTGACTCTACTCTTCTAAACTACAATGAAAAAACAGAAATAATTGAGGGTCCTTTCGGCATATTTTCGCCGATGGTGTCTACTCAACTTTTCTGGTACAAAAGATTCTACCATGGTCCTTTCAGACTTCTATCTAAATCATAGTAATTATCAAAATCAGATTCTTCTGAAGAATCATGTGTTGGCCTGGACTCGTCGAGCATCTTTTGGTAGTGATGTTCCATCATCTTAGAGTAATCTTCATCCCAATCGATATCTGCTGGGTCCTGGGCATCTGGCAGCTCGTTCCATAAAGTAGATTCTTTTGTTTTTTCTTTTCCCTTGGCATCTTCATCTAAAATTATTGTCCTTCTTGATGACACTCTTGATGATTCTCCCCTTTCCGTATTTGTCTTTATTTGGTGGAGGCCCTGTTGCTGAGGTGTGTACATAGCCGATTGTTTTCCCCACTTGGTAAGGAAAGATAAAGGACTGATCTCGATATCTAGGAAAGAATCTTTAAAGACATTTCTGATCGTGGGTGACCTTTGTATTGCCAATTCGATGCCGTTTAAAAGTTCCCATTTAAAAATTTGAAACATATTAGGGGAACTTTCAATTGCATGCTGAACCCATTCTCTGCAATTATCATTCATAAAATCTTTGTTTTTCCAACCTAATTCAAAAATCATCGACGTACAGATTCTATTTGAAATCATCAGACTAATAATATGGATTACATTGTTATTCCAATTAGTTGAAATAACGCTGATAGTTACCAAAGCCTTTTGATTAATTATAAATTTTAATGCCTTGGGCTCTCCTCGTAAATCATCCATTTTTTGTAGAATCTGTATTTTTTCTGTTAACCTCAGAGTTCCGAACTCATTGAACCATCCAACATGCTGCTTAATCATTTCTTCATTCTTGTCTCAATTTTTCCAATCTGGTCATGACTAAAAACCTGTGCAAAAGGATTAGGAGTAATACTTTCCCTTAGTCTGAGACTATGATAATCCCACGGAGATGAGAAAGTTCTGAGATACTGCAACGTCCTTTGAATGCACTGGGATAACCTAGTGGTTGGATTTTTTCTACAGAAACCATCTTTTATCTCCTAGTCAGCAAATCCTTCAAAAATTGCATATTGAGGAAAAGTGTCATTTGGTGCATAATTCTCATCAAACCTTTGCAAGAAGGCTGCTTCTAATTCCTGAAAAATGTCTGGGATTTTTAGAGATAGAATGTATTTCTCTACTTCAAGCTTAAAAGGAATAGTTTCAATATCTAAAATTTTTGCTCCTATGAAAATGCTGAGAGCAAAATCAATTCCTCCAATAAGTTGATAAAAATTCAAAACCTTTAGGATCCATATCATTTTTTCAGTATATTCACTAGACCATAGATCTGAGAGGCTTCTGAAAAATAACTTTACTTTCATGTTAGGCAAAGGATATACCTTTACCAGTTCAACATCTAGGCCTAAAGACATACCTACATTCTTGGATTGCCAAGCTTGGCATTTTCTGATCCAAGTGTTTCTTCTCAGTCTCATTCCCACAACTTTCTTGATTTCTTCTGCAAGATGGCTTGCATGTCCTTCAAGCAATCTAAATCTGTCAACAAATGTATAAAAACTATCGTCCCCTGTGGTCCTTTTCCTGGAATGGTAAAACACAAACCTGGACAAGTCATGAATGCTTTATTCATATCCCTGGTTAATGAATCTATCAAATAATTTGAATTACCTGGGATCCATTCGACTTCAAAATCAAACTGTTGGAACCAAATCTACCATGCAAGATTTCTTCCTTTTGCAATTTGCCCTGATATCTTGGCAGATAAAAAATATTTGAAATTCTTGGAGTATGTCCGTATTAAGAATTTCACAGGTGTAAGGTATAACTCAAACCTTTGTATCCCATTAAATATAGCCAGTGTTTCTTTTTTTGGTATAAAATAATTCTTTTGGCTGGGTGTGAATTCACCTGATGCATAGGCACAGAGTCTTTCTTCACTTTTCTCCCTTCATTCAAGAAGAATTGCTGCCCAAAAATTTAAAGAAGCATCAGTTTGGAGTATAAGCAAACCATCACCTAGTGTTTGGAGTTTTGGCAATTGCTGACATTTTGCTTTCAACTGCTTGACTGCTGCTGTTGCTTCTGGTGACCATCCCTCTTTGAGATGTTTTCTGATTGGAGCTATTTTCTCTGTCAATCTTGGGATGTACTTGTGAATGTAATTCAGGACTCCTAAGAACCTTTGAATTGTTTTTGTATCTTTCAATTCATTTGGAAATTGGGTTAATTTAGTCAACACATGTGGTTGCATCTGAATTGCACCATTGACTACATGAATTCCCAAAAAATCTATACTGTCTTGAAATAAAGTCATTTTTCTTTCTAATAAAACTATGCCATGCTGCTGAACTTCTTTTAGAAATATATCTAAATGCTCTAAATGGGTTTTTACATCTGGACTATGAATGAGAATGTCATCAATATATGTAACAATAAAATCATACTTGGCAAAGATGAAATCCATTCTTCGTTGGAAGAATGTAGGGGCGTTTTTCAAACCAAATGGAACAAATTTCCATTGGTAAAATCCAGCTGGACAAATAAAAGCAGTTTTATGCCGATCTTCTTTCTGTATTTGAATCTGATAGTATCTAGACTTCATATCAAATTTGTTGAATACTTTGCTGTGCTGTATTTTCTGCATTATGGTTTCTAGTCTTGGCAGTGGATAACTAAAACTGAGTGATTGCATTTAGAGGTTTGTAATTTATCACCATTCTAGGTTTACCTTTGACTATCTCATAATGATTTCTTACCAGAAACGTTGAACAAGAATAATGAGACTCACTTGGATCGATGAGCTGCATTTCTAATAATTCTTTAATTTGTCTCTTTTTTTCTTGCTCGTCTGAAGGAGTGCAAGGAATCAGTTTCCCTTTGACTCCATTATCATGCAAAGTCACAATCTCTTGCATTGGGCTTTCTACTACCCAAAACTGTTGTGGATTTTCTGAGCAACTTTTTAGAAGTCTGTTGTGGATAGAAGTTTGTTCTGTAGACCAACTGGGATCTATGCATGCCATTTGTTTTGTTTTAGATTCCGCTCTTGATTCATAGATTTGCAGAACTTCCTGCCAGTCATCAGAATCTTTTAATGGCTTTCTGGCTCCTACCCTTTTCTGGCTATTTTCATGTCTTGCTTCTGAATTTGCAATAAACAATCTAGGTACAACAATAGCTTTCTTTTTCAAATTTATAATCAGCTTATCTTGGCTGATTGTTACTGGAAGCACAGAATTTAAGAATGGCATTCCAAACATTAAACTAGCTGAGGGATCAAAATGTTGTATTGCAGAAATCTTAACTATACTCCCCCCAAATTTTAATGGAATATTGTCTACATAATGAGTTAAACTCACAGATCCTCCGATGGTTTCAGACACCAGTATATTTTGCAACGGTTTCCACAAAGATTTAAACAGAGATGGTCTAGCCAAATTGTTCGATCCACCGGTATCGATGAATGCATCAATAGATATCCATTCATTTTTTACTTGAACTTGAACCCGGATATAAATAAGGCTATTAGTCTTGACTATCTTTTTTAACAAAGTGTTTTCTTCTATCCTATTGATCTTTGGTTTTGGAAGACTGGTGGAGACTGTGGTTCTTTTCTGAAATGGACAAAAATAATTTACTTCTGGAAAAGGTAACACAGGTTGCTTACCCTTTTGTTCTGACTGCTCTGATCGTGAACTTTCGGATTCATCTTCGAAGACATCTGTTGTTTCGCTAGTGACTTCACTGTCACTTTCTTCTTCTTGTTCACTGTAATGGAGCTCTTCTGAAAAATCATCATTTGAACAGGATATACAGATAATCATCTTCTGGACACACTCTTCTTCTTCTGCATCTGATATTTTAGTCAAAATATATACATCTGAAATATCATCTTCTGATTCACTGAATCACCTCTGGCAACTGAT
>APFE030535072.1:10624-33703 GCA_000404065.3 Pinus taeda | reverse complement strand
TCAGAGTTTACGGCAGCCAAGCCAACCCACATGTTCTCCCTTTATATGTTCCAGATAAGTTGCTAGCAAGAGAAATCGCGTATCAGATTATGGCTGAGAGTACTACACAGACTCTCAAAAGAGAAAAGAAAAGAGGCTGGCCCTCTTTTCCCTTAAGGTGTGGTGTCTTTACGCTGCATGATCTCAAACATGCAGAAAAGGAATCCACAAAGATTCAATCTTTAGCTCTGGCCACAATCCCAAACAGGGAATTTGATCCAAAGCTAGTTGCCTATGCCGCATTAGAACAAGCCAAATTGACAAAGTTTGAGCATTAGGAAGATATGTTTGATGACCTGTTCACTTCAATTGAAACCATAGGTCAGGCTAAAGAACTCGCTAGGATGAAATACAATGATGAAGGGTTGACTGAGTTCAATAAACTTAGAGAACAGAGGTTGCAAACTCTGCCTCTAGATTTATTAGCAATGACCCCAGCGACATCGTCAAGCGAGCCTGGTCGGCAACAGTTAAAAGAACCTCTTGCTATAACAAAAGATCATAATAAGGAGCAGGAGGGAAAGCAGAGGAAAGAACAAGAGGGAAAGCAGAGGAAGGAGCAGGAAGAACAGCTAAAGAAAGAGAATGAGGATAAACAACAGAGGGAACAAGAGGAGCATAAGAAGAAAGAGCAGGAACAAGTACAGAAGGAGTCTCAAACTGAGAAAGGGCGACAGACCACCACTGATGCCAATATGGACACTACCACAGACCCTAAATTGCTCCAGGAATGGCAGCAGTTTGATTCTATCATCAGTGGAATAAAAGGCTCAAAAGATACAGACACTTCTAAGACTAACGACATGCAATACGTTACTTCACCTCAGGTTCTAAGTGGAACCAGCGGCCCACCCAAGTCTAAAGATGTTGAGATAATTCCAAAAGATCCCACCGATCAAATCATTGTACAGGTAGAAGATATTCCTCCATTGGATGTTTTCTACAGCCCGAGGCATAGAGCAGTTGTAAAGCGATCAAGGAAAAGACGAAGGATTGATCAACCTTCTATCTTTCCAGAGCAAACAGTCACGGGTAATGTAGTATGGAAGGAGAAATTGGACCCCTCCGATGATATAACAAAGTTGTCACAGTATGCTGGAGCCTATTCGGCAGCAACAATCGACAAAGCATCGGAGGTAAGCCTTTTATTGAAGAATAAGGACCAAGAAATCTCTGCATTACAGACGGAATTGGCCGAGATAAAGCAGAAGGCAGTGCAAGCAGAGGAGCAGTTGCTGGCACAACAACAAATGAATAGTTAATTAACCCAGCAATTGCAAGCGGAAAAACAAAGGATCGACCAAAATGCGATCCAGAAACAGAAAGAATTGACCGAGGCGTTGGCACAGTTGAAAGCAACGAATGAACAAATGGTGAAAACCAAAGATGAGCAAATCGCTCAAATGTCATCGCAGCTAGAAAAGATAAAAGGGGCTTCCCAAGTGGCTGAGTTCAGAAAAGAAGCATCATTGATAAACAATGCGCTAATATCTCAGGTTAAACTGTTGTGTCAACAGATCGCTCAAGCTGAGCCACTGTGTGAGCTAACTATATCTATAAATGAGCAGGTAGAGAAGGCCAGGGATGAATTAAATCAAGCCGATGAGCCGTTACTGCATATCTTGAATGGCAAGATTCTGATAAAGGAAAAGCAGCAAATTTTCCCAAGATATTTGAAACATATAAGGATATACTTTTCACAGAATGGCACACTCAGGTGATGAAAGCAGAGAGAGCGGCTTCAAGATGTAAATCAACTTTTAGCAATCTAGTTGATTTAGTCAACAACACTCTCTACTTGGCAAATATGATTTCCCAATGTACACCAGGAAAGATGACAACAACAAATACATTGGAGCAATCATGTTATTCTGAGTTAGAAGAAAATGGAAGATTAATCGCCGGGGTTAATAGTTTAAACTTGGAAGCATATTGGCTCTTCCTAATTAAGCCACATACACAAAGAGCCGCACTGAAGTGTTTAACAGATGCAATCGGGTGTATGATTCCCGATACTCAAGATGCCACCTATGCTTCCCAACTCAGTTCGCGCCTCAACAAACCTCCAGAAGTTGAGCCAATGCTTGCAATAAATCAGTTCAGATTCAAAGGAAAGCAGCCGACTTGATGAATCACCCTCCATCTTGCCAGACCGCTAGCCAAAATAGGATCAAAAGTTATTGATATCAGTTTAGTAGCATTTCTGTTTAGTAGATATTTAATTAGTATTGTATTTATAGACCCCTTCATGTTTTTAGAAAGGGTCGTAAAATTTTGTAAGAGACTTAATAGACTGAAGTTTGCACTACTGTGCTTCAGTTGATATTCTTTTATGAAACTCGACTAGTTGTTCTTACTTTAATGAGGAAGTTTCTTTATGCAATTGTGCACTATTGTCGTTGATTGAGAGTGTTTTTGCGTTAAAGGAAGAACTGCACATAACGATTGATATCTGGGAGTGTCACGCAGCTCATATGGTATTTTTATCTATGTCTGAATTCATTCCGTTTATATGAATTGTTATGCAATTATTCTTGCTATCGTTGATTATATGCATGCGCTATAACAGCAGATCTTATTCATTCCACTATTGGATGTTTAGTGATGTGCCTTTGCTTTTAATCATGTGTATAATAATGATATATATGTTTAAAGTGTGGTAATTTCACTTCAATCGCTCTGCTTAACTATTTAGGCACATCAATCTTAAATGAATTAATATCTATGTTGTAAAGATACAATCATCTATATGCTTGTATTTTAGACATAGAACATCAAACGCTACGCTTTAGAGCTCAATAGATTCCCGGGATAGTTTCATTTATTTATATTTCTGTCAATAGTTTTAGCCTTTCGCTCACCACTAGTGTAATCCATAAATCATTCACCCATCCCATTTATCTATTTCTAGGAAACTGGTCCCATTATCCCCAGTCGGAGCCACTACCCCAAATGGAAAAGGAGATGTACTAAGGTCCGGACCGGGTGGTTTCCCCAATGTTGTTGCAGCGATTTTTGAGGCATCAACAATGAGGAAAAGGTGTTTCACCTCATGCTGAATCTCCAGATCATGTCCTAATGCTTCCAGCAACACTTTACCTATAAGAGTTCCTTGTGTGGGTTCAAATTTCATAATGACTTTAGCCTTATCTGATAATTTTTGGTTATAATATGACAAAGTCATCAATTTGACATTTAAAACCAACAATCTTCACATTCCTTTGTTCTGTAGTGTTTCAAAGCTATTGAGGAACCTGTGAACACCAATCCATAGTGCATGACACTTCTCTTCAAGTTGCTGCATTAGATTTTTCTGACCAAAACTTTCTTAACTTCCAAAATTGTCTTTGTTTTGTCTTCAATATGCAATTATTTCAACTCATATTTATTCTTTGAGTTGAGGAATTTTATAATCTTATTTTCTTCTTTCCGGTTTATCATCTAATTCCTCCTCAGTCTGTGCAATGAATTTCATTACCTTCTAAAATAGTTCTTGTCATTAAAAAATGATCTGGATGCTAGGCCACATTTCATTTATTGATTGCTGAATATCCTTCCATATTCTTTCTTTGGCTTCACCCAAAGTCTCGTCAATCTGATTCTGCTGCTCTAACCTTTGTAACTGGGCAGTCAACCTATTTGACTCTTGTACTTCTGCTATGAGACAATCATCTGATTTGCTTTGCTATTGTTGTAGAAGTTTTACCTGTGCTCTTAAACTTTCAATCTCCCTTTCTCTTATTGTCATGTCTTTCATAGCTCTAACAAACTTTTCTGATGCATCTGTGGTTTCGGTTGCAGGGACAGTTGATGAAGATGTTTTAGATGGCGCTGAGACTGTGAGGGGTATAGCCTCCAAAGGCTATGCTACCCCAACGGCATTCTGCTCCTTTTCCTTGATAAATTTATCCATCTCTGCCTCCATCTCTTTAATCTGTGCACTCTGTTCCACTAGTAGCTTCAACATTTCCTCCTTTTGTATCTTTGTTTCTCCTAATTCCTTTGCTTGAGGATCTTCAGTGGCAGGCAACTTCAATTGCTTCCTCAGGGATGCTTTATAATTGTTCTTCTTCTTAATGATCTCTTCAATAGCCTTTGAATTACTTGGATCATAACCTACTTTAATCACCATCTCCTCTAAATATTTGATTCTTTTGTCTTTGGCCAAAGAGGAATTTTTTTTCCAGTTTGAGCTGTGATTGAACATTGTTCAAAGATGGCTGCAACTTGGAAGCAGTAATGGCAGTTTGTGTAAAATTTGAATATACCATCTCTCATGTTTGTCTGTGCATGTCCATCTGGTCTAGGGGATGGACATCTTTTGCCTCAAATTCAAAGGTGGTCTGTTTGAAATCAATTGTTGATTTAGGTTGAGGTACTTGAGCTTGCAAGAATTCCATATGTATTATCCCTTTCTCTATATCATAGGAAATGAGCCTATGTTGAATTGAGGAAGACTGCTTCCTAAATTGAGTATAAATGTTGTCATGGAGGGCTTCATTCCTATGTTTGATTTCTTTATACCTTTGAAATATGTCTAGTTGCCTTTGTTTTGACCTTGTTGTATGAGGTGTTGTGGCTAGTGTTGAGCACTAGAGAAGGTATGTAATTACCACTCATTTTTTCATCTTTTCCTTAAATTCATAACTTCTTTACATTATGAAATAAGTATATGGTGAAATATTATAATAGAATCTACAAGATTTGTATGCAACGTAAAATGACTAATAATTACCCTTTTCTTATACAGAAAAAGGAGAAAATGGAAGATCGTTGTTCTAGAGGAAAAGACATGACAAGGTTAACTGTTGTCCCTTTGACAGGCGCAAGAGAACAAGAAGATAACTGAGAATTAACAGTATGGCGAATCCCTTAGGATCCTTTGATCCTGAGGGATCACTACCTTAACGATTCTCTGTATCATTGATATCTCCGCTCGACTGCTATAAGAAGAGGCAACATTGCTAGCCCAAGGGACAGAATGTTGTTGTTTTTATGAAACTTACTGTTGTAATTGGAACTTTGATCATCGACTCTGTCTAAATGAGTGATTACTGTAACTCTGTTTTGATGCTCAATATATAAATTTTGTTGTTGTTTCATCTTTGATTCTAGAGTAATCTTAAGCAGTGCATCCCTAGAGGCTAAGGGCCCGACCCTGGTGGATCACTTGCTACTATATCATTACTTTCTGATTCGCGTGTGGTTTGATTTCTTCTATTCACTATGTTCAGTAATCCGTTGTTCCTTATTATTTCGCATATCGGTTCTATTATATTTGCTCTTATTTGAATAGTAATGCTATTCTCTACAACATGAATGTTATGCTCTTCATTCTAAGTTTACATCGCATCGTTGTTCCTTTAACAAACTGATATTATCTTATGACATTTCTGTTCCTTCCAAATTGCCATTGTTGTTCACTTATAGAGTAACAGTGCTGTGTATCCATAAGTGAGCATTATTATTTATCCACGGTTTACTTCCAAACGTGATTACTGTTCATTTGGGATTATTGTTCCATCATGATCACAATCGCTGTTTCTTCATAACTGTGATTAACAACTATTGTACCAAAACTCAAATTACTATTCCTTTTAATATAGAAGTGTTGTGTGTAATACTCCATTGGGTTTTGCTGTGTATTTACATTCGGTTTAAGCTGATGTTCAATATTTCATTGCCTTTATTTTGCTGTTTCATTTTCGTTTGCTGTTCGAATCATTTCTAAAGCAGAGATTATTGCTTAATTCCTGTAGAATACAGTTGTTGCCCCATTCGTTTCTGTAGGTTAAGGTTTCATTGTTTAATATTGTTAAATAGAGTAGTTGCTGTTCCATTTCCTATTATTTGAATTATCATTGCTTTGGTGTGTAGAACGATCTGAAACTGTAGTGAACACTGACTATTGTGTCTAGTTCCCAGGTTGATGATTTTTTTGATTGCTTCTCAATTATCAGTTTACAAAGGGAAGAGTTATTAATACTGAACCCTTGACTGATGAAGTACTGTAGTTTCTTCATTTTACAAGCATTTCCAATTCTTGCCATTACATTTAGAAGTGCGTTTCTAGCATTTAGTTACTTTTGTAGAAGCACTATACTACTAGCATTACTCTGACAAATGATTGCCTCAATCTGAGTACACTCTTTGAGATAACAAATTGTTCTTGGATTGATAATTAATGTAGGGTAAATAGAGGTGAAAAAGACCCTTTTTACTGCTTGACATTTTGGCACCATTGCCGGGAAAGAGTGTAGCCATTTGTTTCCTTTTCAGAGTAGTGTAAGTACCTTCTAGGAGAGAATTGGGTTTTAAAAACGGAAGGTAAGAACCTGTGTACGGAGCATGTAACAGCCCTGTTCCTCTGCCCGCTTTCCTGCATATTTGTTGTTGTTTTGGTAGAAATTAGTATCTGATTTGTGTGCATGACTAAGCAAAATAAGCCTGAAAAGAACCCTAAACCACTACCCAAGCCTGATAAAGCTAAGGGGCCGATGACCCTTGGCCGATCAACCTTTATAGATGAAATCCTGAAGAAAGCAAGATCTCAGCCTTCAGTAGGACCTAGAAAATTTGCTTCTAGACAACCTACTAGTTCCCTTCAGGCCATAGGATCACCATCTGTAGCCTTTGCTGAGGTGCATAGTCAAACTGAGGAGCAAGATTTTCAAGAAATTGAGAATTCTAGCCCAAAATCATTGCAAGAAGGGAACCATAGCAACCTCTGGGAAGGAAGAGGAGAAACAAGGGAAATTGAAGAACCAAGATCTCCTCTTGGAATAATTCAGCCATTACGCAACCCAGATAAGGGGAGTGCTACAAAAATAATTCATAACAAAGTTGAAGAACCTCAAGAGTCAAAATCCCCCCAGACATTAGGAACTCTCATCATCCCAGACAAAGGAAGTGTTGTTAAGGCCATTCCTGTTAAAGCCATCCCTGCTCCGTCTAGCCAACCTAGGAATACCCTCCTAGAAATCCCGAAAGGTTATTGGCACATATTTGACCAATTGGCCCAGAACCAGCCAAACACCCAAACTTTCACACTCCAATATCCCATTGTAGATACTGCAGTCAATGCACACATGAAGGCAATTCCTCTCCAACATATCCCTACATTTCATGGCCTAACATTAGAAGACCCAGATGCATTTTTGTTTGAATTCGATGTGCTGTGCAGAGGATATGACTTTACCACCGACCCTCAAAAACTGAAATTATTTCCTTCTACATTAAAAGGATCTACTTTACGATGGTTTATGGGGTTGGGTGGAGATGTTATAAATGATTAGGATCAGATGAAAGGTGCTTTCCTGAAGAAATATCAATATTATTGTAGATCTAGAGAATTAAAAGATGAAATATTTCAGATGGTAGCTAGACCTAATGAAACCCTAGAAGAATATGTTGAACGTTTTCAGTATAATCTTCAAAGATCTCCTTATGCATCATTACCCTTACCTAACAATGTACTAAAAACAACGTTAATTAAAGGTATGAAGGAACAATGGATTGAAACACTGAATATTATGGGAAAAGGAGACATTTATCAAGAAAGTTTTGCTAACATCATTGATTTATGTATCAGGAGCTCAAGAGGTAGTACAAGGCTAAGACTAGCGGAACATGACAGGTTTACAAGGGACAACAAGGTCTCTGGAGAAGGAGTAACTTGCGCGGAAATTGGAAATTTATTAGAAATTTCAAAACTGACATATTGGGGACTCTCACAACGCAGCTCGATATTATGCAAGCCAAGCAGAAACAAGCAGAGGCAGAGTAGAATATGGAAATCTTCTATCCCAGATGCAGAAATAAACACAGCCACAAAGAGTGCCCATTAGATGCGGTTCAAGTTTGCGCCATTTGTACAAAAGACCACTCTACAGAAAGATGTCCCTCACTTCCTGGTTTGAAAGCAGTATACAAAGAAGCAGAAGAAGAGCTAGAACCGGTGTACCTACTTAATCAATGCCATTAATGGTAGCCGTGACAATCAAGTATGTTCCCCGATCCAACTTCTTCCTTTCAACCTCCACAATATCATGCTCAGCAATATAATACAATGTGGCAAAATCAACCTCCTTTCTCAAATTGGCCACAACAATCATTTCTTTCATCATCACCATGGTTGAATGAAACAAGCCAATCTAATTGGCCAAATTTTCCCTATGCCCCACCATATTGGCAAAACAATGCATATTTAACACAATGGTCCCCTCCAACTTCACAGAGTCAAGCCTGGCAGACAAACTGGCAAAGACCGATGAATTAGCCAGTAGGAACCATTCCACTCCCTCAACCTACACTGCTAGCATTGCAACAAAACCCCTAGTCCAACTTAAGGCTGCAACTCCTAGCCCAACCCAACCCGAACCCAAATAACAGACCGGTTCAATCTATTCAAATAATTGAAACACCAGAAATAGAAATCGATCTAAGGGAATGCAATGACCTTCAATTAAGATCTGGGCACATTATAGAGACCGAGGGAGATAAAAATGTCCAAGCTGAAAATTAGTTACCTATAAACAACCACTACAAGAAGAAGATGTGGATAGAAATCAGACTCATGACCAAGCAACCACATCTTCTCCCCCATTCCCATAATGATTAATTATACCACGACCTATAGAACATCTTGATTTTAACATTATGGGAGAACTTAACCTATACATAAAAATCACACTCCTCCAAGCTATCCAAGACATCCCATTATATGCAAAGACCATCAAAGAGATATGTAGAAAAAAACCAAGGAGGAGGATAACAAATAACCCAACAGTCCAAGTAGTTGGTACCTTATCTGACCTATTATCGGGAAAAGAAGCACCTGTCAAATATGAAGACCTAGGAAATCCAATAGTGACAGTACAAATCAATGGAAAAACCTTTTCAAATGCCTTAGTTGATTTAGGGGCTGCAATTAATATCTTAACAACCACCACTTGTAAAAAACTAGGCATTACATCAGCAGAACCAGCTTCCACTTTATTAGAACTGGCTAACCGATCAATGGTTAGGCCAGAAGGCACACTACATGATGTCATGGTATCCATTGATTCCTGGGAATATCTTGCTGACTTTCTGATAATAAACCCCAAAACCCGACTTGATGGACACCCATTAATTTTAGGTAGACCTTGGCTTGCAACTGCCGATTCTTACATTGGCTGCCAACAAGGCAGTATGACCATAACTAGAGGGAATAATATCAAGAATCTAGCCTTATACCCTCCAGCCCAGCCAAGCGTCACAATAATAAAAACTAACAAACATCCTGTATCATACCTTACCGAAAATATTAGATCCCCATTAACTATAGAAGATGCCCTCGATTTCAAAGATCAAACAGAGGATGATGTTATTAACAATTTTATTAACCAAGCTGAATCTAGATCCCGTATACAATGTCGCATGATAGAGGTAGCATTTAATAATGAATTGGAAGAAGATCCTCTCAAAGACACTCATGACCAAACGATACCTACTACCTCTGTTTCAAATAGCAAAAATGTAGAGATTGAGCAAGGAAAAACTTTAAACATTAATAGTAACCTGACTCCTGAAGAAGAAGAGAAACTGATCCAACTAATGAGAAAATACAAGGAAACATTTGCATGGGATTATCCGGATATGAAGGGAATCGATCCCCAGTTATGTACACACTACATTTATACAAAAAAATATGCAATACCTATTTTCCAACCCCAAAGAAGACTCAACCCTCATCTAAAAGACATTGTGAAAGCTGAACTACAAAAACTTTTAGATGCAAACTTTATTTATCCTATCTCCGATAGCAAATGGGTCTCTCCACTTGTGGTGGTGCTGAAGAAGAATGTAAAGTGGAGGATTTGTGTAGATGGTAGAGAATTAAATAAAGCAACCCAGAAAGACCACTTTCCCCTTCCATTTATTGACCACGTATTAGATACACTAGCAGGAAACAAATTCTTTTCTTTCCTGGATGGCTTCAGTGGGTACAATCAAATTCAGATTGCCCCTGAAGACCAAGACAAAACTACTTTTACCTGTCCTTGGGGAACGTTTGCCTATAGAGTCTTACGTTTTGGTCTATGCAATGCCCCTGCCACATTTCAAAGGGCTATCCTCAGCATCTTTTCGGATTTAATAAATGAAGGGCTCGAAGTATATATGGATGATTTCACACCATACAAAGATGATTTCGACCCAGCACTAGACACATTGGAAAAGGTGCTGCAACAATGTATCCCTACCAGACTCTTCCTGAGCCATGAAAAATGCTATATGATGATGACTGAAGGCCTCATCCTAGGTCATTATATCTCAGCAGCCGGAATACAGGTAGATCCGGCCAAAATTCAAATAATCTTGTTAATACCTACTCCCACCACACAGACAAAGGTACACAATTTTCTTGGATTTTCTGGTTATTATAGGAGATTTATAGAACATTTTTCTCACATTGCTGCACCTCTATACGCATTGACAGGGAGTGTTGACTTTGTTTGGACAGATAAATGTGACCGTGCTTTTGAAGATCTGAAAAATCTTGAGTCAACAACACCAGTACTTAGAGGTCCAAATTGGGACCTGCCATTCCAAATTTCATCAGATGCTTCAGACATAGCTATTGGAGCAGTCCTTGGGCAGGAAGAATACAAAAAACCATATGCAATTTATTATATTAGAAAGAACTTGTCTCCTGCTGAGTTGAACTATACTGTTACTGAAAAAGAATTTTTAGCTGTAATACATGCTGTAAATAAATTTAGGCATTATATCATTGGATATCCTGTTGTTTTATATACAGATCACTTTGCCATAAAGTATTTAGCAAATAAACCAATCACAAACTGTAGAGTAACAAGATGGCTGATTTTATTGTAGGAATTCGACATCACCATAAAAGACCGACCTAGAAAAGAAAATCCTGTAGCTGACTTTGTTTCACTAATGCCAAAGCCAGCGGACGCAGGAACAGTCGAAGATCAATTTCCAGATGAACATTTGTTTGTTGTCACTGTTAAAACACCCTGATATGCTGATGTTGTGAATTATTTAGCAGTAGGAAAAATACCAAAACATCTGACTCCAAATGAACGAAAGCAGATTGTCTAGCGTAGTACCCGATTTTATTGGATTGGGGGATACTTATTTCATACAGGGGCAGATATGCACATCAGGAGATGTGTCCATGAAGATGAAATTTTTGATATTATGAAAGCCTGTCACGACGGACCGTGTGGCGGACATTTCACAGATCGATGAACTAGTCACAAAGTTCTGCAAACAGGGTTTTATTGGCCCACAATCTTCAAAGATGCAAAGAAATTTGTTCAAGCTTGCGATAGTTGTCAAAAAGCGGGACACCTTGGGCAGTCCGATGAAATGCCCCTGAACCCACAGCTAGTCATTGAACCATTCGAACGATGGGCGCTCGATTTTGTTGGTCCGATCAATCCATCATCAAACCAAAAAACATATATTTTGGTAGCAACAGAATATGTCACCAAATGGATTGAAGCAGAGTCATTACCAAGAGCTATAGAGGATTCAATCATACAGTTTCTATTCCGCATATTTGTGTGATATGGCCTCCCAAGAGATATAATTATAGATGGAGGACCATAGTTTGCTGGTAATAAAATCGTTGCAACACTAAAAAACTATCATATTCAACATAAAATTACCTCTCCTTACCACCCATAGGAAAATGGCCAAGTAGAGTGCATGAATAAAGTAATAGAAGCAATATTGACAAAAACCATTACATCACACATACACGATTTGGCTACAAGATTGCCAAAAGCCTTGTGGGCATACAGAACAATATGGAGAAGCACTACTAGCTATTCACCATATCAGCTAGTATTTGGAAAGGAACCCATCTTTCTAATAGAATTCGAAATACAGACCTTGAGAACAACACAAGAAGTCAGTCTAGATTTAAACGAGGCCCAGATTAATAGATTACAACAGATCAATGAGCTAGATGAAATCAGGCTCTCTGCTCTTCAACATACCGTGTTAATCCAACAACAACAAGCCAAATGGCACGACACCCTCATCAAAAAGAAAGTTTTCCGCGAAGGAGATTGGGTTCTCCTATACGGTTCTAGGTTTTAGGATTTCCCAGGAAAACTTTAGACTCGCTGGATGGGACCATACGAAATCCAGAAGGTACATGTAATGGCACCATTACTCTAACCACCATTGATGGATTGGGACATACCTTTAAGGAAAATGGCCACCGAGTTCGATTATACCGCAAACCACTAACTCGGGAATCCTTCTACCAACAACTCCGCGAAGACTCCAACATGCAGATTCTAGTTGAGGAAGAGAAATCTTCCTCACCTTTGGTTCATTAAGTGCTTTGATTGCTTTTACATTTTGTACATAATTATTTTATTTTGTTTCTGTAAATTACTTTCTGTACATATTTATGCATTTCTACAACTTTTGCATTTTGCTGTTTCTTTTGGATGGAACAACGTTTTCACCATTTTGCTGTTCCTTTTTGAAGGAACAACACTTCTGCATTTTTCTGTCCCTTTCAGAAGGAGCAACATTTTCACCGTTTTGCTGTTCCCTTTTGAAGGAACAACGCTTCTGCATTTTGTTGTTCCTTTCCGAAGGAACAACAGTTCCACCATTTTGCTGTTCCTTTTCGAAGGAACAACACTTTTGCATTTTGCTGTTCCTTTCCTAAGGAACAACATTTCCGCCGTTTTGTTGTTCCTTTCTAAAGGAACAACACTTTCACGTTTTGCAGTTCCTTTCCGAAGGAACAACACTTTCACTTTTTGTTGTTCCTTTTCGAAGGAACAACATTTATGCATTTTTGCTGTTCCTTTCCAAAGGAACAACACTTCCGCCTTTCTGCTATTCCTTTCTGAAGGAACAACACTTTTACGTTTTTTTGTTCCTTTCCAAAGGAACAACACTTATGCATTTTCTGCTGTTCCTTTCCAAAGGAACAACACTTTCATTTTCTGCTGTTCCTTTCCGAAGGAACAACACTTTCGTTTTTTGCTGTTCCTTTCCGAAGGAACAACACTTTCATTTTTCTACTGTTCCTTTCTGAAGGAACAACACTTTTGTTTTCTGTTGTTCCTTTCCGAAGGAATAGCACATTCGTTTTTTGCTATTCCTTTCCGAAGGAACAAGACTTTTATTTTTCTGCTGTTCCTTTCCGAAGGAACAACATTTTCACATTTTTTGTTTGAGTTTGTTTTCTTTGTTATTCCAATTAAGGGAAAACTACTATTCCTCTCAATAAACAGTGGTTTCAAGTATATTTTTTTCCTTTTGCTTGTGGTTTTGTGTACAGTAGCCGTTCTATCTTGAGAATAACATTTTTACACTGCATTTTCTTCTTTGTGTGTTTTACCATTTAGATCATTTTTGAGAGTCATGGTCATTTAAAGCAAAACTATACATTTATGCAATGAATACAAAAACTAGAGGATACTTAAATCAACAAATTACATAAAAATCGTTATCTTTAGAAGCAAGTGCTTTGAATTGATAAGAGAAAAGAGGAAAGGACACAACTATTGATCACCTTGCTGTCATTATGCTACTAATACCGATATGATTGATTATTTTTATCATGATGGTTCTTTCTAAATCTCCATAACTCTCTTTGATCATTATTATTGAATAAGTATAAGGGCATATTTTTCTCTATTGATATGTTAAGACTTCTTCTACCATTCCTACTCTTAAGGAGTGTTGAACCACCCTCTGTATATAAATAGGAAAAGTGCTATATAAAAGAAAAAAAGAAGAAAAAGAAAAATGTTTATGTGATTGCTAACATGATTTGTCAGATGAATGATAGGGGGTCTCATCAAGAGCCAGCCTACCATGATCATAAGGAAGAAAGTGAAGTGGCATTCCCACTATGGCCACTACACCAGGGATATGATCCAAGAGGTACATAAGAAGAAATAAAGAGTCCTTGGAACAGGAGGTCTCATCACGAGCCAACCTGCCCACCTTTCACTCCTTCCTGGTGAATGGAATTATGATTCATCTGGTTACCAAGCCAACATAGTGGCCTCCATTTTGACATTGCACAACACTTTCCTAGGCATACACAAAGGATTATGGTTCCAAGGGTGAAAAAAAAAACTCTGTCAAGGTTATGGACACCTGTGGGCAACAAAGCTCTGTTGATGGTATTGAAGTCCTATTTCTTATATGCCAATAGCAATTATACAGCCCTTCTTCGTATATCTTTAAAAATGATTCAAATGAGACTATGTATATAACCCTTACGAACCTTTGAAACACGAAAATCAATTATAAATCAATTATGACGGAAAAAGTTGATAATGACCGCATAGGACCTTTTATGCACGTCAACTGTCCTATCCTCCAATTCTCGCATCATATAACGACATTTCCTTATTTATTAAGCGATTCTATTATATGCCTCGATTTCGGCAATCTGCTCGTTGTTGTAAACATGGCATTTCTGCATACGTTGTTCCTTTATGACTCTGTACTATGGCAGTTCAACACATTGCTTCTTAATTTGACGACCGAGGTTGGCCTATCACATTGTGGGGGGGCACAGGTAATCCCCATAATTTGCTGGCATACGTGTCAGCTCATCATTCGGAAGAATTAATGACTTGGGAATAACAATGCTTAATGGTATTTTGTTTTCCAATGTGCATGGCTTGTTGCTCCGAAGTTATTTCCGTGTTTCGCTCTGCAAAAATTAGGAGTAAATTTGAAATTCAAACAGCTTGTTGTTCTGACATCTTCTCTGTCATTTTCTAACAGCCAGCTAAAATTTGAACAACCTGTTGTTCCATTATTGTCTTTGCATTTTTACAGTGTGCTAAGCATGGGAGGAAGATCAATTCATAGGGAGCCACAGGTGTTGATAGTTTCTGATGCTGCACGAGAGATCCTAGCAAGGGCAGGATGGATAGTTTATCTTAACTGCATACAACAATCCAACGAGACAGTGTTAATTCAGTTTTTATAGAACCTGCATGAACATTATTCCATAGTGAAAGGGAGACAGATAGCAGTCACTGATGACATAATTGCAGAGGTTTCGGGACTGCCAGCCACAGGACCTATGTGGACTCTCAAAAAGGTGAGATTGCGGGATGCCATAAAAATCTTCCAGGATGAAGGGCATAACCTGTCTGTAAAAGGGAAGGGAGTTTTACCGGCAACCTTGGGAGAGCCATGGGTGGAATTGGCAAGAATTATCCAGAGCTACATCACTTGTGATGGTAGGAAAGACGTGGTAAGACCACGACATCTTAAACTTTTAGCTGTGTTAAAGAAAATGTGCGCTGTGACTTTGCTTGTGTTTTTAAATTCTTTATTACATGATGTTGCCCGAAGCATGAAGAAATCTTGCCATTTAGAGTCGGTAGTAAGTCACCATGGCTTAATACGACTGATAGTCAGCCACAACCTTGCCCAACAACAGAGCAGTTGGGAAGAATTGATCTTCGCAATAAACAGGGGACTGGCTTTGCCAACCCCAAAACGAAAACATGATACTTGTGCATTGAGCAGACCTCTGAAATGAAGGAAATATGTTAGACTGGCAAGAATCAGGGGAATGCTGAGGAATCGCTAGGAAGATAGTGGTCAACCTGTAGAAATACACGATTCAGGAGACGAAGAACCCCCACAATTGGAAGGTGGGGACAATGAAAAAGGATTGGAGGAGAATGATAAAGGAGAACCATAGGAAGAGACTGAGCAATCCAGTCGGGAGGAAGAGGAAGCAAAGCAACGCAGTGGAAGTGCACTGCAAAACCCGCTGCAAGAAGATGAGTTGGCACAGATTCTGGCCAATATGGGTGAATATGCCCAAGCTCATAGCTCACTTAACCCCCACATCGAAGAGGGATTGCAGGAGCACTCTATTCATGACAAAAGTGCATCTGAAGAACTATGTGATGAAGAAGAAGGACCGCAGGAGCACTCTGTTCATGACAAAAGTGCATCCGAAGAACTGCATGATGAAGAGGAAGGAGAAGAGGATCACTCTGCTCATGATGAGAGTGTATTCGGGAAGAAGAATGATGAATAAGAAGAGGAACAATCTGTTCCTAGTTAGAATACACCAGAAGAATTTCATGATGAAGAGGAGGTAGAGGAAGAAGCTGCTCAGGAAACAGCAGAGCAAGCTAGGGTTTCTACCCCTGAATAACCAGATCAACATAGCACTGGAGAAGCACCCCGAGGAGAAAATAAGGAAATTGGCCAAGATGAAGCTGCAACACTTGAGGTACAAAGTCCAGGCCTGAGTAAACAAACGACTGTTCCTTCCAAGAAAACAAAAGAAATTAGAATATTGCGGAAGGAACAACAGAGACTGCTTAACGTGATTAAGCAACTTCGACAGCATATAAGGGTTTTGAAAATGGGGAAGAAGACAAAAGGGAACTCTGTGGTAAATCATACAACTGCTCAGACAAAACCCCTTAAGAAAAAGATTAAGAAGACTCAAGTCCAGCCTGCCATTCAAAACCAAAAGGAACAACACCTGGTTGTTGCCCATGTCGAAGTACAAATGGATAACGTATTAGCCTGTGACAAGGAAATTCAGATAGAGTCAGCATCCTCTGAGGAAATTCGAACCATAAATACGAGATGCTGTAATAAGAATATTCAAGTAAATCTCCTGTCTACAACTACTATGTGGGATAGTGACCCAAGGACTCTGCGAAAGGATTTGGTACATGCCCAACAAGCAGTAGAGAAACTTACAGAGTAGACTGTCTCTCGAGAAAAGTATGAGAAATTACAACAGCAACTGAGGAACGTTAACTTATCTGAAAGCCAAGCCTTTGAAGGATGGTGAAAGGAATAAGAAAGAGTCAAAAAAGTAACTCATAGACTAGACATAGTCATCAAACAAATGGATACCTTATGCTCTCTGTATACTGACGTTCTAGCATGTAGGGCACCTGCTAGGAACTATGCTTTGTTTTTAATGGAAAGATATTTACAATTGAAAATTAAAGATGTCAAAGTAGGAGTCCCTATAGAAATAAACACCAATGATGACTTCATAAATTGTTGTAAGCACTACGGGGAGAAAGTTCAACGACTATTATGTGAATTCTATTTGCACAATCTTGTATTAGATGGAGAAACAGATCAGAACCCTAGCCCTTTTGTGGGTGATGTCCAACTGTAGGCATTTATTTCTTTTGGTGTTAATCGAATAAAGTGGCTTAAAGCCTATAATGTCTTTCAAAGACAAAAGAATGGATTAGACTTATGGGTGAGAGGATAACCTAGAGACCCACAACAATTATGGAATAAACATAGGAGCCTAATGAGAACTCAGGGAGTGATCGAAGCATTGGGACCTATCCACACAACAGTCATACGACAAGGGATAAAAGACTTCTTTACCATCAAAGACCTTGCCATAGCAGCAACCAAGTTTTGATACTAGACTTCTAATCCGAACATCCAAAACCGAGAGCCATTCAATTATGAGAACTTTAAGCTAACTTCTGACCGCTTGGGTATCTACGGTGACCTCGTCTTGAGAGAAGGACCATCTTGGTTAGGCTGTAGGTTCAGAAGTCCAATTATTTGGCACCCTGCACTAGGATATCAAGCCTTATATGAAATGCCTGAAGGACAGACAAGACATTTCTTTGAATTCCTAGCTAGCAATCATGGTTGTAGACCACCTCATGAGATCCCTTCTCCAGCCTATTCCCTAACTGCCTTGCATGTCAATTATAATGTTTTCGTGAGGGCATGAAAAAGGGTAAGCAGGGGGGTGTGTTGAGCACTAGAGAAGGTATGTAATTACCACTCATTTTGTCATCTTTTCCTTAAATTCATAACTTCTTTACATTATGAAATAAGTATATGGTGAAAGATTATGATAGAATCTAGAAGATTTGTATGCAACGTAAAATGACTAATAATTACCCTTTTCTTATGCAGAAAAAGGAGAAAACGGAAGATCACCATTCTAGAGGAAAAGACAAGACAAGGTTAATTGTTGTCCCTTTGACAGGGAACCGTATTCAAACAAGGAAATCTACACTGGAGCATATAAGCCAGGAAAAGGAAGAGGAGATGCCAAATCGGCGCAAGAGAACAAGAAGATAACTAAGAACTAACAGTATGGCGAATCCCTCAAGATCCTTTGATCCTGAGGGATCGCTACCTTAACGATTCTCTGTATCATTGATATCTCTGCTCGACTGTTATAAAAAGAGGCAACATTGCTAGCCCAAGGGACATAATGTTGTTGTTTTTATGAAACTTACTGTTGTAATTGGAACTTTGATTATCGACTCTCTCTAAAAGAGCGATTACTGTAACTCTGTTTTGATGCTCAATATATAAATTTTTTTGTTGTTCCGTCTTTGATTCTGGAGTAATCTTAAGCAGTGCGTCCTTGGAGGCTAAGGGCCCGACCCTGGTGGATCACTTGCTTCTGTATCATTACTTTCCGATTCGTGTGTGGTTTGATTTCTTCTATTCACTATGTTCAGTAATTTGTTGTTCCATATTATTTCACATGTCGGTTCTGTTATATTTTGCTCTTATTTGAATAGTAATGTTATTCTCTACAACAGGAATGTTATGCTCTTCATTCTAAGTTTACATCGCATCATTGTTCCTTTAACAAACTGATATTATCTTATCACATTGTCGTTCCTTCCAGATTGCTATTGCTGTTCACTTACAGAGTAACAATGCTGTGTATTCATAAGTCGGTATTATTATTTGTCAACGGTTTACTTCCAAACGTGATTGCTGTTCATTTGGGATTGTTGTTCCATCGTGATCACAATTTCTATTTCTTCATAACTGTGATTAACAACTGTTGTACCGAAACTCAGATTATTGTTCCTTTTAATATAGAAGTGTTGTGTGTAATACTCAATTGGGTTTTGCTGTGTATTTACATTCGGTTTAAGCTGCTATTCAATATTTCATTTCCTTTAGTTTGTTGTTTCATTTTTGTTTGCTGTTCGAATCATTTATAAAGTAGATATTATTGCTTAATTCTTGTAGAATACAGTTGTTGCCCCATTCATTTCTGTAGGTTAAGGTTTGGTTGTTTAATCTTGTTAAATAGAGTAGTTGTTGTTCCATTTCCTGTTATTTGAATTATCATTGCTTTCGTAGAATTGAGGCTTCTGTGATCCATCGTAGTTGTAAGAAGAGCTTCGACGTAAATCACATGAGAAAGACCTTTGTCGACGCGTTTCGAACCAACTAGTGTGGTTCATCGTCAGGACAAGTTGAAGACAGATATGGCCTAGCAAGTTAAATAGACAGAGCAGAGACTCAAACGGCTATAAACCGGCTATAATTGACCCTAGGACCAAGGTAACAATTTATATTAATAAATTTAATATTTTTATTATTTTTATAATATTAATATTATTTTATTATCACAAGTAATATATTTAAATAAATATTTTTATGTAATTAATAAATTAATACTAATGGAGGCCTTGAATTCCATTCATATTCCTAAAAATAGGATGTTAGGAGTAAATGAATAAGTATATAATTCTAATGGTCATAGCTTCTTAAATTAATAACTAACTATATATATGAATGTTTATTAAAGGTATGATAATTCGTTAGTAAAATTATAATCTTTACCTTTTATGTAATATCATATTTTATTTTATAAGGTTATTAAATAAATAATTAATATTATCTTTTTCTTTTTACGAGGTTGAATTTGACCCTAGGACTTAGGTAATATAATAAATTTAATATTTTTATTATTGATATTATTCTTCACGCTACTGGCGGGAAGTAGCGTGAAGAATGATGGAGACTACGTTGGACAGAATCGTTCTCCCTGTGAGAAGGGTTCGATGAATCTCATAGGTACCGGGAGCAGTCTCCAGCGTGGGTGCAGCGGCATCTCAGCAGAAAGCCCGGAGGAGGAGCGCACGGTAAGTCAAGTGTCCGGTATCCACAATGGTTTGGTAAGTTTAAATCCGGACTTCGTTTCTGGTATGGATAGCGCGGTTATCTCATCCCTTAATAGTATTAATAATGCAGATAATAAGTACGTAAGTATAAAGAAAAATATGCTAAATAACAATATAAACAATAAAAGCACGGTGACCTCGAATAAGAACCGCCTAGATATTAACATAGTTATCGATATGAATAATGGAAACGCATCTAATAATAATATAAATGGCAATAGAGATCAAACAGATAATCTAGTCAATAATAATAATAGTGATTTCAATAAAGGCTTTAGCATAAGTTCTAATAAAAACTATGATATCTTTCATAATAACAAAATCAATAATCTAGACTATTCTAAGGATATAGAGTTATATAACAACTTCCTCAACAAGAGGGTCAATGATAACACTATACCTAATAATAATATTAACAATCTAGATGATAGCAATAGTGCGTATTGTAATTCTAATAGTTTTATCAATAATGATAGCATAGGGGATTCTATTAGGAATATTGTAAGTCTAGTTGGCAATGCAGGTCCCGGCATTAATGGCGAGAAAGAGAACCTCAGCAGAAAGGTCTCTCTTCCCTCATCTTCTCGGAATAATAAGGTGGTTAACCTCTCCAGCTCCTCCTTCTCCCCGTCTGTTTTTAGTCTTTTAAGCAAGGGATTAAACTTTGCCCTTGCCCCTAGAAAAATCCCAGTTGATGATATTATTTGCGACGTGGAGTATGGTATCAGAGATCTGCCTGATAACATTAAGGACACCATCAGGCAAGACTGTGCTGTGGTTCTTAGGAAGGCTAAACCCCCTCGTAGGAACCTCAGTAAGGAAGAGCTCATTGCCCTAAAGTCCTTAAATCAGAATGAAAGCATTGTGGTCCTTAAGGCGGACAAAGGGGGGGCTACGGTCATCCTGGACAGAGATGATTACCGTAAGAAGATGTTAGATCATCTTCACAGCAGTGGCAGTTACAAAAAACTTGCCAAGAACCCTCTGAAGAAAATCTCCAAAGCA
Organism: Pinus taeda; assembly: GCA_000404065.3. Lineage (NCBI taxonomy): Eukaryota > Viridiplantae > Streptophyta > Pinopsida > Pinales > Pinaceae > Pinus > Pinus taeda. Next base: position 12,683 of record APFE030535072.1, on the reverse strand, counting down.
GTGGCTCACGCCATCAAGTCTAGTAGCTCGGTGGGTGCCCTGTCCCGAAAACTCGTGGAGAGCAATCCCATCGCTCCTAGGATCTATGGGCTGCCTAAAATCCACAAGGATGGGGTCCCTCTGAGGCCTATCGTCAACACCATCGGGGGTCCAACCTACCTTCTAGCCAAGTTTCTGGCTCTTAAGCTTAAGCCCTTGGTTGGCCGCACCGATTCCTTCGTAAAGGATTCTGCATCCTTCATCAGGGATCTCGAGGATATTAGGCTAGACCCTGAAGACATTCTTGTCAGCTTTGATGTGGTCTCCCTGTACACAAGCATTCCTATAAGAGAGGCCATGGAAGTGATCTACCGCCTAACTGATCTAGATACCGCTCATTTGGTAGAGGTATGCCTCACTTCCACGTTCTTTAGTTTTGAGGGTGAGTTCTTCGAGCAGACCTGTGGGGTTGCAATGGGTTCCCCCCTCTCCCCGATCGTGGCGAATCTATTTATGGAAGATTTTGAAGCCAAGGCTCTTGCCTTGGCTCGTCTCCCTCCTAAGCTTTGGAAAAGGTATGTAGATGACACTAATGTCATCTGGTCCCATGGCCATGAAGAGCTGAATCGTTTCTTGGATCACCTCAATGGCTAGTCCTCAGCTATTAAGTTCACCATGGAAAAAGAGGTCAATGGTAGCCTCCCTTTCCTGGATATTCTTATTTCTAGAAAGAAGGACGGCTCTCTCTCCCACGCGGTGTACAGAAAGAAAACGCACACAGAGCAATATCTTCATGCTGATTCCCATCATTTCCCAGCTCAGAAGATGGGTGTCCTTAACACCCTAGCTACGCATGCCCTCAGGATCTCAGATAAGGAGAGCTTGGATGGAGAGAGATCCCACCTCCTTGATGTCTTTGAGGAAAACGGATATAGTAGGCAGCTTGGGCGGAAGGCTTTCCTTAGAGCCTCCAAAAATGCGTTGAATAAAAAAGAGCCCAAGGAACGCCATCCAGGCGTTCATCTTTCCTACATCCAAGGAACCACGGACAAGATTGCTCGGATCCTCAGAAAGTTTGATATTCCCTCTACCTTCAGGCCCCTAAAAACCATTCGTAATTCATTACGATCGGTGAAGGATCTTGTCAACCCCAAGGACTTGAAGGGTGTTTATCTGATTCCTTGCTCCTGTGGGACGCCCTATATAGGAGAAACAGGGCGCTCCATCCAGCAGAGAATTTGCGAACATGCAGCAAACCTGAGGCATAGTAGAACAACATCATCTGCCTTAGCTGAGCATGTGGATAAGACTAAGCATCAAGTCTGCATCGAGGAGGCCAAAGTCATTGCCAGGGTGGATCGGTTCCATCATCGTAAGTTAAGGGAGGCTATTGAAATTGAGCGGAGACCCATTAATCTTAATCGTGATGACGAGTGGAGGGTTAGCAGGAGTTGGATCCCTGCCCTATCCTCTTAGGGTTTCTTCCTTCCCCCTTCGGTTCATCCGGTTTCTTTCTCCGAGTTGGTTTCGTCTTATGTTCCTCCGATTTTTATTTTTGATTATCTTTCTGCCCTCTTGTAGAAATAGGATTTTCTTTTTGATAAGGGCTGATATGTGTCCCTTGCTTGTCCTTTTTTAGTTTCTGTGGTCATTATATTAAGTATAGGTATGTTATGTCAATCTTGTTAATGTTATTCTCTTTAAACTCTTTTACCTTCAGCTCTTTTTTAGCTTTTCCTAATATCTTGCTATCTCTAAATTTGTATATATATAATGAATTATTTACATTTATATATATATATATAGAATCTCAGTAAACCTAATAAATTATTTAGTAGGCACTCACCCTTACTTATCAATCCAACCTGTAAGTAGATATCATTAAATGAGTATTTAATAACCTTATAAACATATAAAATATGATATTACATAAAATTATAATTATCATTCCTCTAACAATCATTCATATATTTAGTTAGTTATTAATTTGACCATTAGAATTATATATTTACTCATTTTCTCCTAACATCCCGTTTTTATGAATATGAATTGAATTCAAGGTCTCCTTTAGGATTAATTT
>APFE030535070.1:0-22586 GCA_000404065.3 Pinus taeda | reverse complement strand
GCTTTTGATTATGTAATTATGTTTTTATCCAATCTTATTCAATATAGAATGATTTTAAAAATACACAATTCTATATATAACTTTCTTTAATATGAAATAGAATTAGCTAGTTGACGATCCTTATTGTGTATTGAAACTTTCCAAACTTACAAGTCAAAGTGCAGGTAATTTTTGTAGATTTCATGGTTGAACAAAGGACCATTATGAAGAATATTTCTATAGAAACCATGGCAATTTTTTTCTTATGTACGGTAACATTTGACTTCATCAAAAGGAGTTTGGTTGTTGAGGTGAACAAAATTTTAAAGGCAAAGATTAAGGGAAAATGGAAGGAGTTTGGTTGTTGAGGTAAACAAAATTTTAAAGGAAAATATTAAGGGAAATTGGGTTGGCACTTCATGTACTCAAAAAATTATCCCCAATGGATTGAGATAATACCAATGGATCTAAATAATTTATGGAGAGTGAAAAATTAGATGCAAATGTTTAAAGTTTATTAACTAGATAATATCAGAAGTAACTCATGGTTCAATATGTGGAGAAGTAGAAGAAAATAGAACACAATGTGTCTAACACATGGAGGAATTTCAAAAAACATAGGGAGAATGATGTGGAGCATCCATCAAACCCTCTATGTGACCTAGAAATTCAACTAATGATCTCTTCTCATCAATTGTAGTTCTACTAGAAATGCTCCTTATTTCCTTTCCTAATTTCAAATTTTCTTGCATTTTTCCAAATAGTATGTTCGTTCTATCTCTTTAAAAAAAATAACAATGGAACATGCTAAAGCAGTTGCAAAAATTCTATTAACAAATTATTTATAGGTCTGCAATCAAAAGTAATATTGTTTTATGACATCTCCATGAAACTCAACTACAGAAAAAATCATTTAAAAAAAAAAAATTAACAGTTCTTTGACGCACAACTTATATCTCAATTCCATACATATAATCTCTCTTTCTATTCAATTACCCACTTAGACACAATATCCATTTACATTTACACCAATAACCTCTTTGAAGTTGAAAATGGGTAATGATTCTAACTTCTTCGTATCATGGGGATTCTTAATTTTCCTTTCAACCACCATACATACATATCTTACACCTAAGGCACTAGTGTTTGCAATTATGTATTGAATTTTGAATTCTCTAGAGATTTGTATGCTGCCTTCATTGGTAACTTTGAGGGTAACAACATAGAAATTAATTATACAATTACGGACCTTTGAATCTTTATCATGCATCTGTCATCTTGAAAATTGAATGGTCAACCTTCCTCCTCCTTGGTTCTAGGGTAACCACCTCGGGAGTCGCCCTGGGCTCAGTTCATTGTAACATCTGTGTTCGAAGAAAAACCAGTGCTCTTCTTATGTTCATGCTAGGGTTTCTTGATTATGCCTTATCATGGAAAAAAACCATAGTGACTATAATATTGTGTCTAGCTACCCCAAGTTCATAGTTTTTAAATTTCACCCCCCTCAAAGGATATTCACAAGCGTAGCTTATTTTTTTGCTCGCAAAGACAAAAGGTTTGTAGCTAAATACTTCATGGAAGAGGAAATTATAGAAGATAAAACCATTGAAGATAATGTTGATTTCCAAGCTCTTGAAAATAGAGGATTTGTATCTAAATGCTTCATGGAGGAGGAAATTATAGAAGATAAAAACATTGAAGATAATGTTGATTTGCAAGTTGTAGAAAATAAAGGCCCATCAAAAGTGGAGATTATGATGCATTTCTTGGATATGGAAGAAGGTGATATCATTTACACCATGTTTGGACGAAGGACCATTGTGAAGAAGATTCCCACATAAACCAAGGTGAAACTTTGCTTAAGTATGGTGAGATTTGACTTCATAAAAAGCATCTTGTTTACTAAAGTGAAAAAAATTGAAGGCGAATATTGACTTTCATACAAAGGAGTTCGGTTATTTAGGTGAACACAAATTTGGAGGCAAATATTACAAAGCAAAGTGGGTTGGCAGTTCATGCACTTGAAAAATTATCCCTAGTGGATTGGGAGAGCTTGGGGTGATCAATGGAAATGAACAGCCTTTGGATGTTATGGGTGTATGGATGTTATGTGAAAATGTCATGTAAACTTTAATAAGATAATAAATATGCAAATCCCTTTTTTAATTCTTATTTAGAGGCATATTTCATAGTTGTGCGAATGAAGTTGTGCATATATGGTTGTGCACGTGCGAAAGTTATACGAAGAATAAATGCATGTGTGGAATTTGTGTGGAATGAGGGAAGTGTAGAGGGGTCTTTTAATTGTAATATGTTTTCATATTATTTTTATTATTAAAAGATTTCACGGCATGCGAAAGTGCATATAATAGAAGCTTGAAAGGTTATTTCACACAATGGACTATGTTGCTTAGAGGTAGCGTGTGCGGAGAACAAATGCCTCCTAGGCATGATATTTGGGACCCATGTTTATCAATATTAGTTTCAAATATCAATGGTTGATGGAAGGGAATTGTTGAGTCCAGAGATGGTTGTGCGTGAGATATTTTTACACATAAATGCTTTTTCTTTGTGGTTTTCGTGCATATGCGTTTGTGTCATGTTGAAAGTGTAGGAAAATCATGTTTTTAGATTTGATGTTTTGTTGCTTATGTGGTTTTTTGAATGCGCAAAAAGGTGTGTAGTGAGTGAATTGAATGTTGAGATGAACTGTTTTTACATGCAATGAAAAATAGTGGCAGGTGGTGGCTAATGATGGCGTTTCACCTACATTTGAGGCATTCTTCCAATTGTAAGGAAAGACTAGAGACAATGAAAATCTTGGCAGTGCCATTTGTTCAAGAATTCTTGTTCCCTCAAATCACATTGTTTGCCTTCTTGGTAAAGGTGGCAACATCATCAGTGATATGCAGAAGCACACTTGAGAAAATATTTGCATATTTCACAAAGAGGAGGTACCAAAATGTGCCTCCCAAAATGAGGAGCTCATTCCGGCTACTAGAGATGCACTCATCCGAATTAGAAAAGGCTAGAGATGCACTCATCCAACACCCAATCCCACATAGTGCCTCCTTTGTCTAGTCTATATGTGCCCAGTGAAATCACTCTTTCATCATCAAGTTATGGCACCGAGATATATGATCTAGGATTTCCAAGATAGATCAAATGCTCCATTGTAAAATGTTTCTTATTTATTTTTAACTAATTTTCTCAGTACATATTATATTATAAATATATGATGTATTATATGATTATCAAATTTGAGTTTTCTTAATTTATTTCATTAATTCATTTGGATTAATGAAGAAAATTGAGGAATTCAAGATATACTTTTATATTTGTAATTAAAAAATTGGTAAAATAATTTGTCTTGTATTTTATTTATAAATGTTATATAAAATTATAATAGTATAATTAGTTTAAAAGTAAATAGATATTCAAAACATAATAACAATTTTCCATGAATGAAATAATTATATAAGTGAATAGAAACAATTCCCCTTTCTATAATGTTATTATATATACTTATTAGCTTTTTATTTTGTATCTTAGTTATATTGTTGATATAACCATGTTTATAATTCAATGATAAATGCTTTATTTTTTTCAAATATTTGAAATAGATTTTCATAATATACACTGAAACTAGGATGCAATAAAAATATGATTTGAAGAAAAAAATTAAGTTATAAAAATACATTATACAAAGATTATCAAATCATTCAATAAAATGCTTAAAGATTAAGAGGATTGAGATGACAAGTATTGGTCCATGTCTTGAAGAGTCTGCTCATGATCTATGTGCTCATGGCAAGTTTGGGTCCATGTCGATCCATTGATATACATGCTCCATGTCCATGCATTATTGGGGAAAGGAAACATAGGAGCATTGTTTACTAATAAAGGGCCATGTTCCTTTCCATGGACTGTAAGAAATTTTCATTCGATTATAGTGTAGTATCTTTACATCGTTGGTGGTGTTTTCTATAATTGTTAAGTTTTCTTCGCGCATATTTCTTGTTCTCATTATTTGTTGTTAATTAAAATATCTTTCAATGAGGCATTAGCTTCTCAAGGAGTTCTTAACTTTCTTTATATCTATATATTCAAAAGTGAGTTTCTTTATTTTCGGCAATGAAACTTCCTTTTACCAATATTATTGAATAGCTCAGTGATTAATTAATTATCTATTTTAAATATGATTGGTTCAACTCTTATTTTGAAATGATAACGTTTGAACAGGGTACTTCACCATGTTTTAATGATGCATACATTGCGAATTTGATGTCAATCATTTAGATGTAGGGAGATTTATGATTTGACATTTGAATGGCTCACCAGTATTATAGGTCGATGAGTGTAAGCTATAGGGCCATTCTTTAAATACATATCCCCACTTTCCTTAACAATGGTCACTTCAATTTTATGCAAGGCAATCAAGGTAGGATTTGATGTCACAAAATTATGAGATAAATATCTAATTGGAGATCGATATTGAAAGCCAAAAATAGCGGCTAGCTTGGAACTACTAAATACTTCCTTGGGAAGGTCACACACATGTGATATTAATTCATTTCATAGTTATTTGTTAGTTATGGGCATTTATGTTATTCAGGAAAAGAAAATCATTATTTAGTGTTTTTTGGCGAATAATTTATCATTCATAACCTCTTCTAGGTATGTATCTACATACAAGGTGTCCATACAAAATTTTGTATTTCCAAAATGGTGTTCATGTCTAATCCCCGTGAGGGAGATACAATGGATAAGTGAAATAGATTGAACCATAAATAGTGATGATATTTTATATTGTTAGCGAAATTTATGTATATGATGGTTGGTTATGAAAGTAGAGGTAATTAAAATATATTAAGATATAAATAGTTAAGTTTTATTAGCCCATTCCTCGTCAAGCACTATAACATTCGCTTCATGGTCAAGTTGCATTAACTCTCCATTGTTGGCTGTGTTGTCAAAACTTTAACCAAACTTTTGGGAAGGTGCTTAATATTTCTATTTTTGCATAAATTCAAAAATAATTTTTTAATTTTGAGTAAATATTATTTCTAATTTACGATTAGTTGAGGAAGCTCTAATGGGACATAATACCCCGGATAGAGGGTGTTTGATTTTCATTTTTTTCCAGTGTCTGATAATTCATTTTAAATATTAAAATAAAATTGATTTTATGAGTGCCTATTACAATGGAGAGTGCTCTCACACTGTCACTGTTATGTTAGTGCTCTACTCAATGATGTGAGAATTGATGTAGTTTTAGGACATTATTATGTTAGTGCTTTATTTAATAAAGCGAAAAATGATGTGGTTGCAGGTTGTTAGCATAGGAAGTGGGGATTTCGAACAAACGTCGAATTAACAATTGTATGTTTCCTTGTGAGGAGGAAAAAGTATGTGTGGGAGGGTTGGGGTCCTTTGCATACTAAGTGTTTTGGTACTGATCAACAATGTTGTAATTACTATGGTTTGATTGTGTAGAATGGTCACTATGTGAAGGACAAAGTATGTGTAGGAGAACTGGGGACTTAGGCGTGCTAAATAAACAATGTTTTCAATCCTTGTGAAGAAAAAGGGTTGTGCGATAAAATGAATGTCTTGAAGGATTTTTTTTTAATTATTATTTAGGAACATATTTCACAACTACAGAAGTAGTTGTGCAAAATTGGTTGGGGAAATCTAGTTGTTGATATGATTGCAAGATACTGTTATGATAATGATTTGTTCAATGATCTGAGGATTCTTGTAGTTGTAGGTTGTTTGTATAGGCCCCGAGGGGGAGTGAACCAATGTCGAATTAATATTATTATGTTTCCTTGTGCGGAGTACAATTTATGTCTGGGAAAGTTGGGGTCCTTTGCATAGTGAGTGTTGGGGTTGTTGTCTGAAACATTTACTATTGAGAGGACGAAGTTATGCATGTATGGATGTTATGTGAAAATGTTGTGGAAAGTTTACTAAGATAATAAATATGTAAATCCTTTTTTAAATTTTGATTTAGAGGGATATTTCAAAGTAGTTGTGTGAAAGACATTGTGCATGTACGAAGGTTATATGGATCATAAATGCATGTTTATAATTTGTGTGGATTGAGGTAGGTGTAGCCCCGTCTTTTAGTTGTAATTTGTTTTAATATTTGTTTTATTGTTAATAGATTTTGCATAATGCAAAACTGCATATAGTAAAAGCTTGAAAGCTTATTGCACACAATAGACTACATAATTTCAAGGTAGCGTGTGTGGAGAACAAATGCCTCCTACGCATGATATTTAGGGCCCACATTTATTTAATATCAGTTTCCAATGTCAATGACTGATGGAAGGGAATTGTTAAGTCCGGAGGTGGTTTTGCGTGGATATTTTTACATATAATTGCTTTTGCTTTGTAGTTTCACACATATGCATTTGTGTTATGTTGAATGTATACGAAAATCATGTTTCTAGATTTGATGTTTTGGTGCTTATGTGGTTTTTTGAATGCATGAAAAGGTGTGTAGTCGATGAATTGAATGCTGAGATGAAGTGCATTTACCCACAAATTTATTTTCTCTTAATCACAGCATAGACATCGGGACGATAAAAAAACTGGATGGAGGTTTTATCTTTGTAGTGTGTTTGAGACGCAAAATAATAGCAGGTGGTGACTAATGATGGCGTTTCATCTATGCCTGATACAATCCTACAATTGCAAGGAAAGACTAGTGGAAGCACTAGTGATAATGACAATGATGAAGGTGCCATTTGTTAAAGACTTCTTGTTCTATCAAAACACATTAGTTGACTTCTTAGGAAAGGTGGAAACATCATCAGTGAGATGTGGAAGCACACTGGAGAAAATATTCGCATATTTCGCAAAGAGAAGCGACCAAAATGTGCATCCTAAAATGAGGAGCTCATTCAAGTTACTAGATACCCGAGTGTTGCTAGAGATGCACTCATACAAATTACAAAAAGGTTGACGGAAAATATTTTCAAATATATGGATGGTGCTACGAACACCCACACCCACATAGTGCCTCCTTTGTCTAGTCTAAATGTGCCCAGTGCAATTCATCTTTCATCATCAAGTTACGGCACAAAGCAATATGATCTAGGATTTCCAAGATAGATTGGATGCTTCATTGTAAAATGTTTCTTATTTATTTTTTAATTAATTTTGTAAATATATATTATTATAAATATATGTTGTATTATATGATTATCAAATTTGAGTTTTCTTAATTTATTTCATTTAAATTCATTAAGTTAATGAAGTAAATTGGCAAAATTCAAGATATACTTTTATATTTGTAATTAAAACATTGTAAAATAACTTATCTTATATTTTATTTATAAAATGTTAAATAGAATTATATAATATAAATAATTTTGAAAATAAATAGATATTCAAAACATAATAACAATTTTCCTTGAATAAAAGAATTATATAAGTGAATAGAAACAATTTCCCTTTCAATAATTATATAAGTGAATAGAAACAATTTCCCTTTCAATAATTATATAAGTGAATAGAAACAATATCCCTTTCAATAATGTTATTGTATATAACATATATTTTAACAAAGATAACGTTTGTACATGGTATTTCACCATGTTTTAATGTTGTGTACATTGCAATTTTAATGTCAATCAATTAGATGTATGGAGATTTATGATTTGACGTTTGAATGGTTCACCGATATTGGAGATCGATGAATGAAATCAATATGGCCCACCTTTAAATATACATGCCCACTTTCCTTCACAATGGTCCCTTCCATTTTATGCAATGCGATAAAGGTTGGATTTGGTGCTGCAAAATTACCAAATACAGATCTAATTAGAGATCGATATTGAAAGCCAAAAGTAGTGGCTAGTGTGGAACTAATAAACACTTCCTTGGTAAGGTCGTCACACATGTGATATTAATTCATTTCAAATTTATTTGTTATTAAAGATGGTTTATGTTATTCAAGAAAAAAATCATTATCTAGTGTTTTTTGGTGAATAATTTATCCTTGGTAACCTCTGCTAGGTATGTATCTACATACAAGATGTCCATACAAAATTCCATATTTTACAAAATGGTGTTCATGGCTAATTCCTGTATGGGAGATACAATGGAGAAGTGAAATAGGTTGAACCAGAAATAGAGATGATATTTTTTATTGTCAGTGATATTTATGTATATGATGGTTTGTTATGTAAGTAGAGGCAAGTAAAATATATAAAGATATAAATAGTTAAGTTTTGTTAGTCTCTACCTCATCAAGCACTATAAAATTCACTTCACGGTCAAGTTGCATTAAATCTCCATTATTTGGTTGTGTTTTCGCAATTTTAACCAAAATTTTGGGAAAATGTTTAATATTTCTATTTTTGCATAAATTCAGAATAATTTTTTAAATTTGAGTAAATGTTATTTAAATTTCTGACTAGTTGAGGAAGCTCTAATGGGACATAATTTCCCCAATGGAGGGTATTTTATTTTCACTTTTTCCCAATATCTGACAATTAATCTTAAAAATTAAAATAAAAGTAATTTTGTGAGTGCCCATTACAATGTTGAGTGCTCTGACACTTTCACTACTATGTTAGTGCTTTGCTTAATGATGTGAGAATTGATGCAGTTTTGGGACATTATTATGTTAGTTCCCTATTCAATAATGTGAGAAATGATGTGGTTGTAGGTTGTTTTCATAGGCACGGGGGGTTTGACCAAATGTCGAATTAATATTATTATGTTTCCTTATGTTGAGGTAAAAGTATGTGTGGGAGAGTTTGGGTCCTCTGCATAGTAAGTATTGTGACACTCATGAATGATGTGGTAATTGGTACGGTTTCATTGTGCAGAACGTTCACTATGTGGAGGAAAAAGTATGTGTAGGAGGAATGGGATCTTATGGGCGCTAAATAAATAATGTTTTCAATCCTTGTGAAGAAAACGTGTTGTATGGTAAAACAAATGTGTGGAAGGCTTTTCTTTTTAATTATTATATAGGAACATAATTCACAACTACCAAAGTAGTTGTACAAAGGTGGTTGTGTAATGCTAGTTGTTGATATGATTGCAGAACACTGTTATGATAATCCTTTGTTCAATGATGTGAGAATTACTGTAGTTGTAGGTTGTTTTCATACACCACAATGGGGAATGAACAAATGTCGAATTAATATTATTATGTTTCCTTGTGCAGAGTACAATGTATGTGCGAGAAACTTGGGGTCCTCTGCATGGTAAGTGTTGGGGTTGTTGTGTGAAATGTTTATTGTGCAAAGGACTAAGTATGTGTAGGAAAACCAAGGTATTTTACATAGATGGTGGTGATAAATAAACTATGTTCTAAATATGTGTGAAAAACGGTGTTGTACGGTAAAACAAATGTGTGGAATGCTTAGTATTTTTTAGTTATTATCTAGGAGCATTTTTGGAACCTATGGAAGTAGTTGTACGAAAGTGGTTGTGAACAGCTAGATGTTCAGAGGTATCATGTGTAGAGTTTCAAATTTCGATGATTGATCAAAGGGTGTTATTTAGTGCATAATTAGTTTTGCAGAAAAAGCTATGTGGAGGCAGTTATGTGTGTATGGATATTATGTGAAAATCTTGTGAAAATTATACTAAGATAATAAATATGAAAACCCTTTTCTAAATTCTTATTTAGGGGCATATTTCAAAGTAGTTATGCAAGCGAAGTTACGGATAGATGGTTGTGCATGTACGAAGGTTATACGAAGAATAAATGCATGTGCAAAATTTGTGTGGAATGGGGGGAGTGTAGAGGATTCATTTAATTGTAATGTGTTTTGATATTAATTCTATTATTAATACATTCCGTGGGATGCGAAAGTTCATATAATAAAAGATTTAAATATTATATCACATAATAGACTATTTTTTTTGCAGGTAGCGTGTGCAGAGAACAAATGATTCCTGCACATGATATTTGGGACCAATGTTTATGCATATCAGTTTCAAATGTCAATGAATGATGGAAGGGAATTGTTGAGTCTGGAGGTGGTTGTGCGTCAGATATTTTTGCACATAAATGCTTTTGCTTTGTGGTTTCGCACATACGCATTTCTGTTATGTTGAAAGTGTATGAAAATCATGTTTCTATATTTGATGTTTTGGTGTTTATGCGGTTTTTTGAATGTGTGAATAGGTGTGTAGTCGGAAATGAATATGAATGAATTGTATTACCCTTAAATTTACTTCTATTAATCAGAGGATAGACATTAGGATGATGAAAATATGGATGGAGGTAAACTTGTAGTGTGTTTCAGACCCAAAATAGTGGTAGCGTGGCGAAAACGATGGTGTTCACACCTAACGCTTGAGGCAATTCTCTAATTGCAAGGAAAGACTATTGGAAGCACTGGCGATAATGACAATGATGAAGGTGCCATTTCTTCAAGACTTCTCGTTTTATTAAAGCACCTTGGTTTCCTTCTTGGTAAAGGTGTAAACATTATCAGTGAGATGTGGAAGAATACTAGAGAAAATATTTTCTTATTTTGCAAAGAGGAGCGACCAAAATGTGCCTCCCAAAATTGTTGATGGAAATGTAACTAGGTTCAATCTTCATACATGTACTTTTGATATTTGTATTTATCCAAGAAAATAAATATTATTTTTATGATATATGTCAATGAGTTTCTTTCTCATTGAAGTAGGTCTATCACATGTTAAAGAGTTATAGGTAATTCAAAAGATCAAAATAATTATGTTAAATACCTTAAGGGTATGTTACATTGTGTATAAGAGTCAAATAAGTCACCTCCAAGAAAAGTTAAGTCTCGTCCTAGAAAAGACATCACGAAAAGAAGAAATGTCACCATTAAAAGAAACCTTTAGAGAAAAGGAAGTCAAGTCAGCCTCAAAATAGTAAGTCGGCCTACAAGTCAGCCTAAAGGAGGGAAAATCCTCTATATATAGAGGTTTTCCACTCCTCCAAAGAGAAGGCAATCAATCTCTGAAATTAGTGAAGGAGGAAGTCGAGAAAAAGTGAAGGTAGAAAAGTATAAAGGGTCTCCAAAGTGCAGTGAAGTAAGAAGGAACAAAAGTGAAGGTGGAGGATTGTTTCTAGGGCTAGAAATAGTCACGCGTGTGAAGAAAAAGAGGTAAAATTTGTGGGTATGACATGAGGGAAAAACAGTATAGGAACTAGTGGTGTGGGTTTGAAACTAGGCCTACAAGGCCTCCCAAGACAATTGAAGAAGCCTATCTCTCTAGCGAGGGAAAAAGGACCCTAATTCTCCAGGGTACCTCTCACACATTAGAGAATTAGGGTTGCAATGTTGTCACACTAAGCCTACCACTATACATCAAGAAGGGACTTGGATGATCAACAGAAGCAAGGAGTATTCTTAGGTGAAGGATATCACAAAGTAAAAAAGATAAGTATCTCTTCTAGAAGGTATACTAAAAGTGGAAAGAAGAACAAAGTGTTGTTAGAAGGATGACGTGTCATGGAATGAAGTGTTGGAAGGAGGTGGAAAAAGTATCAGGGGAAACATAATGCAGAGAAAGGAAGGACTTGACTTGTGCATGGAGGATCTTCTAGTCAAGGGTCTAGGGTTTGGCATTGATCAAGAAAGAATCTTTAATAAGAGAAAACTTATTGAAGGATTTTCCTCTTAAGAGAAGAGAGATTTTGGCCATGATAGAGAGCCAGTATCTTGTGTTCTTGTTTTATGTTTTGAGAGTAGCTTGATGAAGTACACACACTTGCATTAATAAGAGGAGAATAATGTTAAGCCAACAAAGACAAGAAAAGTAAAAATAATTCACAAATTGTTATCTCGTCTCGAAGAATCACTATACACATAATTTCCCTATATATTTCAACAAAAATCAAGAGCTCGTTTAGGTTACTGGATACCCGAGTGTTACAGAGATGCACTCATCCAAATTACGAAAAGTCTAAGGGAAAATATTTTTAAAGATATGGATGGTGCTACTAACACTCACACCCACATAGTGCCTCCTTTTTCTAGTTTATATGTGCCCATTTCAATCCCTATTTCATCATCAAGTTATGGCACAAGGAAATATGATCTAGGATTGTTAAGATAGATCAGATGCTCAATTGTAAAATGTTTCTTATTTATTTTTTAATTAACTTTCTATATAAATATCATATTATAATTATATGTTGTATTATATGATTATCAAATTTGAGTTTGCTTAATTTATTTCATTTAAATTCATTAGGTTAATGAAGTAAATTGACGAAATTCAAGATATACTTTTATATTTGTAATTTAAAAATTTGTAAAATAATTTATCTTCTATTTTATTTATAAAAATGTTATATAAAATTATATATTATAATGAATTTTAAAAATAAATAGATATTCAAAAATAATAACAATTTTCCATGAATTAAAGAATTATATAAGTGAATAGAAACAATTTCCCTTTCAATAATGCTATTGTAGATGCTTATTAGATTTTTATTGTGTATCTTAGTTACATTGTTGATATAGCAATGTTTACAATTCAATGAAAAATGTTTTTTTTTTAATATTTGAATTAGATTTGCATAATATAGACTAAAACTAGCATGTGATAAAAATATGATTTGAAGAAGAAACTAGGTTGTAAACATACATTATAACAAATATGATCTAATCATTCAATAAAATTATTAAAAGATTAAGAGGATTGAGATGACAAGTAATGGTCCATGTCCTGAAGATTCTACTCATGATCTATGTGCTCATGGCAATTTTTGGTCCATGTTCGTGCATTGATACATATGCTCCATATCCATGCATTATTAGGGAAACGGAAACATGGCAACAGTGTATACTAATAAAGGGCCATGTTCCTTTCCATGGGTTGTGAGAAATTTTCATTCAATTATAATGCAGTCTCTTTATATTGTTGGTGGTGTTGTTGTAAAAGTGGTTGTGCAAAGCTAGATGCTTAGAGGTATCGTGTGCAAAGTTTTGTATTTCAATGATTGATCAAAGGGTGTTATTGAGAGCAGAATTAGTTGTGTAGATGAAGTTATGTGGAGGTGGTTATGCGTGTATGGATGTTATGTGAAAATGTTATGCAAAGTTTACTAAGATAATAAATATGCAAATTCTTTTTTAAATTCTTATGTAGGGGCATATTTCAAAGTAGTTGTGCGAATGAAGTTGTGCATAGATGGTTGTGTATGTACGAAGGTTATACGAAGCATAAATTCATGTGCAAAATTTGCCTGGAATGAGGGAAGTGTAGAGGGGTATTTTAATTGTAATGTGTTTTGATATTAGTTTTATTATTAATAGATTCTGCAGGATGTGAAAGTGCATATAATAAAAGCTTGAAAGCGTATTGCACACAACAAACTATGTTGTTTGGAGGTAGCGTGTGCAGAGAACAAATTCTTCCTACGCATAATATCTAGGACCCACGTTTATTAATATCAGTTTCAAGTGTCAATGACTGATGGAAGGGCATTGTTGAGTGAGGAGGTGGTTGTGCGTGAGATATTTTTACACATAAATGTTTTTTCTTTTCTCTTTCTCACATATGCATTTGTGTTATGTTGAAAGTGTATAAAGATCATGTTTCTAGTTTTGATGTTTTGGTGTGTATGTGGTTCTGAGAATGTGCGAAAAGGTGTGTAGTCGGTGAATTGAATGTTAGATGACTTGAATTTACCCACAACTTTATTTTCTATTAATTAGAGGATAGACATAGAGATGATGAAAAATATGGATGGAGGTTTTATCTTTGTAGTGTGTTTCAGACGCAAAATAGTGGCAGGTGGTGGCTAATGATGGTGTTTCACCTACGCTTGAGGAAATCCTTCGATTGCAAGGAAAGACTGGTGGAAGCACTAGTGACAATGACAATGATGAAGGTGGCATGTTTTCAAGATGACTTCTTCTCTCAAAGCACCTTGGTTGCCTTGTTGGTAAAGGTGGAAACATCATCAGTGAGATGTGGAAGCACATGATTAGAGAAAATATTCACATATTTCCTAAAGATGAGCGACCAAAATGTGCCTCCCAAAATGAGGAGCTCATTCAGGTTATTGGATACCCTAGTGTTGCTAGAGATGCACTCATCCAAAATACAAAAAGACTGAGGGAAAATATTTTGAAATATATGAATGGTGCTACCAACACTAACACCCACATAGTGCCTCCTTTGTCTAGTATATGTGTCCAATACAATCCCTCTTTCATCATCAAGTTATGGAACAAGGAAATATCACCTAGTATTGCCAAGGTAGATCAGATGCTCCATTGTAAAATGTTTCTTATTTATTTTTTAATTAATTTTCTAAATACATATTATATTATAAATATATGTGGTATTATATGATTATCAAATTTCAGTTTGCTTAATTTATTTCATCAAAATTCATTAGGTTAATGTAGTAAATTGACGAAATTCAAGATATACATTTATATTTGTAATTAAAAAAATGTAAAATAATTTATCTTGTATTGTATTTTTGAAATGTTATATAAAATTATATAGCATAAATAATTTAAAAAATAAATAGATATTCAAAACATAATAACAATTTTCCATGAATGAAAGAATTATATAAGTGAATAGAAACAATTTCCCTTTTAATAATTTTATTGTATATACTTATTAGATTTTTATTGTGTATCTTAGTTTTATTGTTGATATAGAAATATTTATAATTCAATGAAAAACGTTTTTTTTCTTAACATTCGAATTAGATTTTCCTAATATAGACTAAAACTAGCATGTAATAAAAAATTGATTTGAAGAAAAAATTTAAGTTGTAAACATACATTATAACAAACATGATCAAATAATTCAATAAAATGATTAAAAGGATTGACATGACAAGTATTGGTCCATGTCCTGAAAATTCTACTCATGATCTATGTGCTCATGGAAAGTTTTGGTCCATGTCCATGCATTGATATATATTCTCCATGTCCATGCATTATTGGGGAAAGGAAATATGGAAGCAGTGTATACTAATAAAGGGCCATGATCCTTTCCATGGGCTTTAAGAAATTTTCATTCGATTATAATGTAGTATCTTTACATTATTGGTGGTGCTTTGTATAATTGTAAAGTTTTCTTCAGGCATATTTCTTGTTCTCTTTATCCATTGCCAATTAAAGCATATTTCAATGAGCCATTAGTTTCTCAAGAATTTCTTAACTTTCTTTATATCCATATATACAAAAGCAGGTTTCTTTATTGGTAAGGAAACTTCTTTTTACCAATATTATTGAATAGCTTAGTGGTTAATTAGTTATCTATTTTAAATATGAATTGTCCAACTCTTACTTTGAAATGATAATGTTTTACAAGGTGCTTTACCATGTTTTAATGATGTGTACATTCTAACTTTGATGTCAACCAATTAGATTTACAAAGATTTATGATTTGACATTTGAATGGTTCACCCTTATTACAGATCAATGATTGAAAGCAATATGGCCATGCCTTTTAATATATATGACCACTTTACTTAACAATGGTCACTTCCATTTTATGCAAAGTGATAAAGGTTGGATTTAGTGTTGCAAAATTACCAAATACAGATCTAATTGGAGATTGATATTGAAAGCCGAAAGCAATGGCTACTCCAGTGCTACTAAATACTTCCCTGGGAAAGTAGTCACAAATGTGATATTAATTCCTTTCATAGTTATTTGTTAGTTATGAGGGTAACCTCTGCAAGGTTTGTATCTACATACGTGGTGTCCATATTTCCTAAAATGGTGTTCATGACGAATTCCATGTGGGAGATACAATGGATAAGTGAAATAGATTGAAATATAAATAGAGATGATATTTTTTATTGTTAGTGAAATTTATGTATTTGATTGTTGGTTATGTAAGTAGAGGTAAGTAAAATATATTAAAATATAAAAAGTTAAGTTTTATTAGTCCCTACCTCGTCAAGGACTATAAAATTTATGTCACAGTCAAGTTGCATTGACTGTACATTATTTGGTTGTGTGTTCGCAATTTTAATCAAGTTTTGGGAAATTGCTCAATATTTCTGTTTTTGCATAAATTAAAAAATAATTTTCAAGTTTAGAGTAAATGTTATTTCTAATTTACAATTAGTTGAGGAAGCTCTGAAGGGACATAATTCCCCAGATGGAGGGTGTTTTATCTTCATTTTCCCCAATGTCTGATAATTCATGTAAAAAATTAAAATAAAAGTTATTTTGTGAGCACCCATTATGATGGTGAGTGCTCTAACACTGTCACTTTTATCTTATTTCTCTACTCAATGATGTGAAAATTGATCCAGTTTCAGGACATTATTATGTTAGTGTCTATTTAATAATGTTAGTAATGATGTGGTTGCATGTTGTTTGCATAAGCAGAGGGTTCGAACAAATGTCGAATTAATATTATTATGTTTCCTTATGTGGAGCGAAAGGTATGCGTAGGAGAGTTGGGGTCCTTTCCATAGTAAGTATTATGATACTGCTAAATGATGTGGTAATTGTTATGGTTTCATTGTGCAAAACGTTCTATCTAGAGGACAAAGTATGTACAAGAGAACTGGGGTCTTGGGGATGCTAAATAAATATGTTTTCAATCCTTGTGAAATAAAATGAATGTGTCGAAGGATTTTTGTTTTTAATTGATATTTAGGAACATTTTTTGCAACTTCAAAAGCAGTTGTACAAAGGTGGTTGTGCAAAGCTAGTTATTGACAAAATTGCAAGACATTGTTATGATAATGTTTATTTCAATGATGTGAGAATTCCTGTAGTTTTAGATTCTTTGCATAGGCCCCAAAGGGGATTGAACAATTTCAAATTAATATTATCATGTTTCATTGTGCGGAGTATAGAGTATGTGCAGGAAAGTTGGGGTCCTTTACATAGTGAGTGTTGGGATTGTTGTGTGAAACATTTATTGTGTAGAGGATGAAGTATGTGCAAGAAAATTGAGGTATTTTGCATAGATGGGGGTGCTAAAGAAACTTTGTTCTAAATCCATGTGAAAAAAAGAGTGTAGTGTGGTAAAAAGGAATTTCATGAAGGCTTAGTCTTTTATTATTATTATTTAGGATAATTTTGGGAAATTATGGAAGCAGTTGTGCAAAGCTACATGTTCAGAGGTATCAAGTGCAGAGTTTTGAATTTCAATGATTGATCAAAGGGTGTTATTGAGTCCATAAGTAGTTGTGCGAACGAGGTTATTCTGAGGTGGTCATGCGTGTATGGATGTTATTTGAAAACGTTTTCCAAATTTTACTAAGATAATAATTATGCAAATCCTTTCTTTTATTCTTATTTAGGGGCATATTAAAAAGTAGTTGTGCGAACAAAGTTTTTCGTATATGGTTGTGCATTTGCGAAGGTTATATGGAGCATAAACAGATGTGCAAAATTTTTGTGGAATGAGGGAAGTGTAGAGGGGTATTTTAATTGTGATGTGTTTTGAAATTAGTTTTATTATTAATAGATTCTACAGATGCAAAAGTGCATATAATAAAATCTCGAAATATTATTGCACACAATGGACTATGTTGTTTGGAGGTAGTGTGTGCAGAGAACAAATGCTTCCTATGCATGATATCTGTGACCCGCGTTTATTAATATCAGTTTCAAATGTCAATGGTTGATGGAAGGACATTGTTGAGTCCGGAGGTTTTTGTGCGTGAGATATTTTTACACATAAATGATTTTTCTTTGCAGTTTTGGCATATGAATTTGTGTTATGTTGAAAGTGTACGGAATTCATGTTTTTATATTTGATGTTTTGGTGCTTATGTGGTGTTCTTAATGCATGAAAAGGTGTGTAGTCGATGAATTGAATGTAGAGATGGTTTTCCTACAACTTTATTTTATATTAATTAGAGGATAGACATCGGGACAATGAAAACATGTATGGAGGTTTTATCTTTGTAGTGTGTTTCAAGTGCAAAATAGTGGTAGGTGGTGGCTAATGATGGTGTTTCACCTATGCCTAAGGCTCCAAAATTAGTGTAGCAAATATTTTGGAGGCTATTTGTCTCATTGTCAACATTAGGATAGGAGAATCTTGCTTTGGAAATTTCTAAGAGCTTCTAACATGTTCTCAGATCTTCATCCAAACCATTTGAATTTTCCCTACTATCAATTGTTTCAAAGGGAATTGTCTCAGAAACATTGATGATGGTATCACATTAACCATTCTCCATGTCAAAAGTATGAAACATGGCACCATTAGTTATATTGGATGAATCTCTAATGTCTAGATCCCCTATTGTTATTTTTTCATTAAGATTAAACTTGGATGAAACAAAATCATCGAAACCATTTTCCCTATCTGAATCTTTTGATTCCTTATCTTGAAGGTCCAAATATGACATGACTAACCCATATGAACCTGGACCCACAAGAGATATAATTTCATTTGGATATGCCTTTATTGAAGTTGAAAATACAGATAAATCATCTGAAGGAGTAGTCGGTAGGGAATTTCTTTGTCAAGATGGATATGTATCCCACTGTACCCCTATAACTTGAGCACATGTATCTCCTATGGAGGATTTCCTTAAAACAATTTATGTTTGAACTGGTTCCATTAGGACTATATTTACTAGTAACATGTGATATAGGTGGCCCCATCCCTTCACTAATAAGAGGTGGTTTGGATTCTCCCTTATTTTTAACAATCATAGGTTCATGTTCTAAGGTAAAGATAATTGGCATTGCCTTGTACATTTTCTCCGACTCGTTTTGTTTCAGAATAGGAACAACAAAATTAAATATCATAGAGATATATATATCTAAACTTAAATGTTTGTCTGGACTTGCAACAATTATTTGTGATTTCAAGGGAAATTCAACCAAGGTGGCCCCTTCATCTACAAGGTAACATGTCTCAAAGGATAAATGGTAAGCTACAAACACTAGATATTGAACATGTTTAACTTTGTTCAACTGATCACAACTTGCACCCATAAGCATAACATGTAAAGGATAAAGTTGCAACAAAGAAAACGACATCTAAAGCGACTCAAACTAGCCCAGTCCAAACAGATTCACCTACTCCATCTAAAACGTTGATCGTTTCGGATGAAATGGAGTACAATATCATAGAATATATGAAAAATACTAGGGTAAATATCACTCTGTACGAATTGAGCAAGCTAAAGCATCAACAAAAGATAATGATGAAAGAATTACATGCTGTGCCAGTTGCATCTTTGCCTGCCGTTGTAATTTCTTAAGCTTCTCAGAACATGGGAAGGCCTCAAACTAATATGACTAACAAGATTGATCCAAACGACATCGCTTTAATTGGAGGTAGATCAAGATCTCATACTCCCCCTTTTCTCCTTACTTATGAAATTTTCAACAAGAATGTACATAATTGTTTAGTGGATTGAGGTGCTTCATCGAATATTTTACCGAAGTCCATATGCACCAAATTAAATGTTCAACCATAGAAATTCGTTGTTCGCATAGTTCAGCTGGATCGGTCTCAAGTCGAAGTCATCGGCGAACTAAATCAAGTAACCATAAGGCTGTCATCCAACCCGAAGGTATGTCAAGTGATTGACATTTTAGTGGCTGATATCCCTGAATTTTATGTTTTAATTCTTAGCAGGGATTGGTCAGAAAAACTACATGGATACTTTGCAATTGACTGGTCGCATATGTGGCTGCCTTACAATGGTAAGCCAAATCAAATAAAAGTTGAACGAGAATTACATCAGAAGTACATAGTAACAGAGTTAGAAGGGGAAAATGAACCAGTAGCATATAACAGTAGCATAATTGGCAATTACTCAGTAGATTTTTTTCTCCGCAATTTTAATGCTCATACGTCCCCATATTTAGAACATTCCTTTTTGTCCCAAGTCAAAAACTTTTCTCAAATGGATAGTTCAAAATGTATCAATTTTTTAGATAAACCTGTAAATAAATCTTTGTTTTGGAAATTATTTTTTGATGTTTCTAAATCTAACGAAGGAGCGGGAGCAGGATGCGTGCTAATTAGTTCAGAAGGAGACAAAATCATGTTAACATGTAGGCTCAAATTTGATTGTACCAACAATACAACAGAATATGAAGCTTTAGTTCAAGGGTTGTACAAAGCAATCGGGCTAAACATAAAGTATCTCCAAGTCTTCAGAGACTCTAAAATTGTAGTCAGACAGGTACGGAATACTATACATTGCCTGTCAATTCATTTAAAACACTATCAATCTTTAGTTCAAGATCTGACTGAGCATTTTACAGCATTCAATATTTCATCAATTCCTAGACTCCAGAATGCAAGCGCTGACCTTTTAGCTAACATAGCTTCTAAGCTCATTCCTTCACAAGATTTTAGTCCAGATAGATTCTCAATAGAATTAATATTTAGACCTTCTATTCCTGACAACATCACAAATTGGAGAATATTCAATGACGATCCTGATATCGTAAAATTCCTTACTTCTGAAGGATCCTACTCCAACCAAATAATCGACGAAGATCAACATGATCGGCAATTACAGCAAGATAGCACTCACAATGCTATACCTAAATCAGAAGTCAAGTTAGAAGACTTGTATGATTTGAAAGATCGGTTTAAAAGGTCTACCAATTCAAAGCTCCAAAGTTCGACCTTGGATTATGAATTGGTAAACCTAGGAACCGATGCCAAACCCCAAAACATAAATCTAGGCCTTGGCCTAGCCCCAGAAGAAAAGCTAGCATATATTTGTCTTTTGAGACAATATAAAAACGTTTTTGCTTGGAATTATGATGAACTTAAAACATATGACACTTCTATCATCCAACATACTATTCCCATGATCGATAACGAAAAACCTGTCCAACAAAAAATGAGAAAGATTCATCCCAACTTAGAAAAAACCGAACTCAATAAGTTGTTGAAAGCCAAGATATTTTTTCCTGTCAAACATTCTAAATGGGTCTCCAATATGGTGCCTGTTAGAAAGAAAAACGAATATATTAGGATTTGTATTGACTTTTGCAATCTCAACAAAGCCTGTCAAAAAGACAATTTTCCCTTACCACCTAGGGAGCAGATATTGTAGGCAGTGGCATGCTCAGAATTAATGTCTTTCTTGGATGGATTTTCAGGATATAATCAAGTTCTGGTAAATCCTAATGATCAATTGAAGACCACATTTAGAACTAAATGGGGCACATATGCATATCGAAAAATGCCATTTGGTTTGATTAATGCTGGTGCCACATTCCAGAGAGCCATGGACATTGCATTTAAAGGTTTAGTCAATAAATCTGTAGTAATTTATTTGGATGAATAACCGTGTACTCCAAGAAACGAGGCGACCATCTCAAAGACTTGAAGCAAATCTTCCAATGATGTTTAAGGTACGGAATTTCACTTAACCCAAAGAAATTGTTTTTCGCATTAAGTGAAGGGAAACTTTTAGGATTCATAGTGTCAAAATCTGGTATTCACATCGACTCTGACAGAATCAAAGAAATTTCTGAAATATCCCTACCTCATAGCAAAAAAGCGATGCAATATTTCCTTGGTCAAATCAATTTTGTAAAGAGATTTGTTCCAGATTTTTCACGAATCGTATCTCCTTTGCAAACTATGATAAAAAAGAACTCTAATTTTAAATGGGGCCAAGGTGAACATGAAGTGTTTAACCTGATCAAACAGGCTATTATTAATGCTCCATCTTTAGCAACTCCGATTTTTTCAGAGCCTTTTATTTTATACACATTTGCCTCAGATAAGTCATATGCTGCAATACTTACTCAAATGAATCAAGAAAAGGTGGAAGCACCAATTGCTTTTTTCAGTTCAAATTTACAGGGTGCTGAATTAAATTACTCAGATGTGGAGAAACAGGCTTATGTTGTTTTCAAAGCGATCAAATATTTCATACCTTTTCTACTCAAAACCCATACCAAAATTATAGTATCGTTTCCAGCGATAAGGAATCTTTTAGTACAAAAGGATGTGGGTGAGAAGAGGGCCAATTGGGTAACTTCCTTACACGAATATGACATAGAAATTAAACCAGCAAACATTGTAAGAGGTCAAGGCTTTTGTAAAATGCTGGTTGGAGCGTCGCAAATTTCTGAAATCCCATCTCTAGAGGTACAAGTGTGTGAGGTAAGCCTAAACAATGAGCAGTCATTATATGTTGATATCATTATTATCTTAAGAATGGATATGCTCCTTCATACCTCGATTACACTAAGAAAAGATCTCAATATTAAAATCCAAACAATATCAGCTCATAAATGATATTCTTTTTAGAATGAATTACGATTCTGTTCTCCTTAGATGTCTTGAAAAATCTAACGTTGATAAAGTTTTGTAGGAACTCCATGATGGGCCAGCAGGCAGACACTACGCTGGAGATGCTACTGCACATAAAATCTTGCGCGCAGGGTATTATTGGCCCACGCTATTCAAAGACTCACACAATTATGTGAGGAAATGTCAAGTCTGCCAAACCACTGCTGGGAGACGGAAGAAGCCATCCTTACCACTACAACCAGTTAACATCGACCAACCTTTCAGTCAGTGGGGATTTGAAATAATAGGTGAGATCGTTCCTCACTCTTCCAAGCAGCATAGATATATCCTTACAGCAACATATTATTTTATTAAGTGGGTAGAAGCAAAGAATTTCCCAGTCTATTTAAGTT